>JAWPHD010011969.1:0-79401 GCA_037043455.1 Cyrtodaria siliqua
TTAAGAAAGAGACGACATAACAAAAAAACTACGTAAAAGAGAAAAGAAAAAACAAGAAGATGTTATAAATGAGCAAAATAAAAAATATGCCGATTTAAAACAAAATGTTATAAACGAACTAAAACAAGATATCAAAGATAAAAAAGATGAAGAAAAATTAAAAGCAGTTGACAATCCAATATGTGGATATTTTAGATCATACGAAATATCTGTAAATAAATAAATAAATACAAAGATCCTCAAAAACTATTTCATGATAAAAAATCTATCATTACAAAACAAATTATCAAAGAGCTGGAAGAAAATGGATTAAAGTTTCAATTAGGTCTTACTGTAGATTTATTTAAAGATGATGGTGCTACCAAAAAATACACCTCAGCAGTATTACGCAGTGAACAAAATGCCATTTTGAGCCCTGAAAAAATAAGTGAGTTATATGATGAATCTTCTGCATTTATACAAGAAAGCTTAGAAAGATTTACAAACACAGCATCTGGATTAGAAGTTGATCATTGTGTTAAGCTTTACTTAAATGTTGCAAAGTAAGAGCCGTTAAAAGGTTCTTCATATATTTCTTTATCCAAAGCATTAGCTGACAAGAAGGCAATAATTAATGTAAAAAACGATGATGATAAATGTTTGTTTCATGCGATAAATTCTGCTTTAAATCCAGCTGCAGATCACACAGACAGATTATCAAAGTTTCCTAGTATAGAGTTCTTGAAGAAAGATAACATTGACTTTCCCACTCCAATTTCACAAATTTCAAAATTAGAAAAACAAAACAACCTTGCTATTAATGTTTACGGATGCACAGGAAAAAGGGTATCTGTATTTCCATATAGAATATCAGAGCAACCGCAAGCAATAAAAAGAATTAACTTGCTTTTAATTTCTGAAGACGTTGAGGTTGATTTAGAAAATGAAGATGAAGATGATCCAAATAATGAAGAAGGAATTATAGATGACAATTATAACCCTGATGATTATTCCAACGAACCAAAAACAATAACATCAAAATATCACTATTGCTGGATTAAAAATCTAAATAGATTACTTTACGATCAAAACAAACATCACGGTAAAACTTATTTCTGCGATCGTTGTCTTTACGGCTTTTCAAGAGAAGATCTACTCACAAAACACAAAGAAGACTGTGATGGTATCAACAAAAATTCTTGCAGAATAGAAATGCCAAAAGAAGGTAAAAATTACATAAAATTTAAAAATTATCAAAATCAGATGCATGTGCCTTATACAATATATGCTGATTTTGAGAGTATAGTCAAACCGCAATCAACCAAATTTGGAAAGAAATCTAAAATTCAAAATGTACAAGAAGCTTGTAGTTTTGGATACCAGGTTGTCAGATATGATGGCAAAGCTGAAGAACCTGTTATTTACAGAGGTGAAGATGCTGTTGAAAAGTTGTTCAAACATCTAGAATGTGAGAAGAGCAACATTAATAAAATATTTGCTCACCCAAAACTATTAATCATGACACAACAAAATGAGGAAGATTATGAAACAGCAACACACTGCTGGATATGCGAGAATGAAATAGGTAGGAAATGCGGTAAAAACGGCAAAGTAAGAGACCACTGTCATTTTACAGGTGAATATAGAGGTGCAGCACATAAAAACTGTAACCTGAAACTAAAAATAAAACCAGGTAAAACAATCATCCCTGTTATATTTCATAACCTCAAAGGATATAATAGTCATCTCATCATGCAAAAAATACATAAAATGTCAGGTAATATTACATGCATCCCAAGCAATGCTGAAAAGTATATTTCATTTAGTGTTGGACAACTTAGATTTTTAGACAGTTTCCAATTTATGGCTTAGTCTCTGGAAAAATTGGTTAAAGCAACAGACAAATCTGATTTCAAAATTACCAAAAATCAGTTTGAAAAACAAACAGATTTACTTTTACGAAAAGGTGTTTATCCATACGAATATATGGACAGTATGGAAAGATTTAAGGAAACGCAATTACCACCTATAGAAATGTTTTACAGTAGTCTCTCAGATGAAAGTATAAGTCCCGAAGATTACGAATACGCTCAAAAAATATGGAAAGAGTTTAACTGTAAAACTCTTGGAGACTATCATGATTTATATTTAAAAACTGATGTAACTTTGTTAGCAGATGTTTTCAAACTTTCAGAAAAACATGCATGAATGCATATAAACTCGATCCTTTGCATTACAACACAGCACCTGGATTATCTTGGGATGCTTTACTTAAACATTCAAAAATAGATTTAGAACTTTTGACAGACATTAACATGCACTTATTTATAGAAAAAGGTATGCGTGGTGGAATTAGTATGGTATCAAAACGATATGCCAAAGCAAACAATCCACATGTAGCTGATTATAACACTAACGAGGAAAACAACTTCTTAATGTATTTTGATGCAAATAATCTTTATGGATGGGCAATGAGTCAGCTTCTTCCATAATCTGGCTTTAAGTGGGTGGAAACAGAAACGTTGCCAGAGCCAAAAGAAGGAAAAGGATATTTTCTAGAAGTTGATTTGGAGTATCTTAAAGAACTCCATGAAGCTCACAATGACTATCCACTTGCACCGGAAAGATTAGCAGTGAAAAAAGAATGGTTGTCTGAATACCAGACTGATCTTTTGGAAAATGATAGCATGATAAATACAGAACAACTAGTCCCAAATCTTATGGACAAAGAAAAATATGTGATACATTACAAAAACCTACAACTGTATTTATCTTTGGGTATGAGACTAAAGAAAATACACAGAGTATTAGAATTTAAAGAAAAACCATGGATGAAATCATACATAAATCTAAACACAGAACTTAGAAAAAAAGGTAAATCAGACTTTGAAAAAAACTTTTATAAACTTATGAACAACTCTGTGTTTGGCAAGACAATGGAAAATCTACGCTAGCGGACTGATATAAAACTAGTCAAAACTGACGGCTTTGAAAATGAAAAGATAAGAAAAATAATAGCCAAACCCAACTTTAACAGACGTATAAAGTTTTCAGATGAATTATCAGCAATACATGTAAACAAAACAAAATTAACATTAAACAAACCAATTTATGTTGGAATGGCAGTATTAGATTTATCAAAGTACATGATGTATGATTGGTACTATAATACCCTAAAGAAAAGGTACGGAAATGACTGTACTTTATTATACACAGACACTGACAGCTTGCTAGTAAAAATCAAAACAGAAGATGTGTACAAAGACATAGCTGAAATGAAAGATGAGTATGATCTAAGTGATTATCCTCAAAATCACCCAATGCATGATGATACAAACAAAAAAGTGGGTAAAATGAAAGATGAATGTGCTGGTGTTGCTATAGCTGAGTATTTTGGATTAAGACCCAAGCTATATTCTATTTTGAGAGCGGATGAACAGCTTATTAAAAAAGCAAAGGGTGTAAAAACTTATGTAGTTCAAAAACATATAAACTTTGAAAACTATAAAGAAGCACTATTCGATAAGAAATAGTTTAAACATGAAATGAATATGATGCGATCAATAAAACATCAAATATACGGCATAATAGTAAACAAAGTAACACTGTCACCATTTTACACTAAAAGATACATTCGAGAAGATGGAATTACAACTGCACATGGTTTCTATAAAAACTTATGAATTTGGGTATCGGCAGGAACAATAAGTAATTCTTCTTTGACAAATCCTCTCTGCGGCGCTGGTAATTTCAAATAATAAACTCTTATACCTTGCGTCACCATATAACTTTTAATCTTGTGAATATCTACACTCCACATTGGATCAGTTGCTCTGCGTCTTCCACCTTCTTGTTCCCCGGGTTGATATAAATATCTTACACTTGCATTCATACAGATAGGATCACCTTTTAATATTTTTGTTTCAACAGGAGGAGGCTTTTTTGTCTCCACATTTATTGCTTTGACAACTTCTGGTAATCTCTTTACCCACTCTCTGTTGCGTTTTTGGGAATCTATTTCCTTAGCATACTGATAGCCAAACAATCTTTCAGCTAATGTTCTGTTAAATGTTTTCACTAAAGCTTGGTCTCTGTGTATTTCTGTTCTGCCTCGTCTGATATTTACATTATGTTTTGCCATCAACTGCGATACTGCACCCATAAATTCTCTGCCTGGATCCACTTGTAATAACTTTGGATATTTCAGATGCCGACTGTATATTTTCTCAAATGCTTTAGCAACTTCTTTACTATCCTTGGAAGTTAGTGGCTCTGCTTCTTTGTATCTACTCGCAATATCAACCACAGTCAATGCATATTTATATGTTTTGCGTCCACGACCCAAAGTATCATGCGGTAAAAATAACAAATCAGCTTGATGCACTCCATTCTTAGTAGAAACATCAAACCCGGGTCTAACTATTTTCTTTGGTGCGGGTAAATAAATCTGCCACACAGCTTGTTTCTTTAAAAATTCTAATGCCTTTTTTTCACTGACACCAGCCTCTTTTGACAATTTTTTAACTGCCGAGTAACCTCTCCAAAATCCTTTTGGGCTGTAATAAATCTTTTCATTTTTCTACTAAAGATTAAAAGTTATATAACTATAAAGAAAAAATGGAAATCACAACTGCACAATTTGATGAACAGCTTGAAGAGCAATATCAAAATAGCACAAAGAAATGGACAGACTTGGAAATAAATAAAATATACACTATTACAGATACGAAAATACCGGATACTGAATATGGTCCATCCATGGTACTGACATTATTAGATAACGGTGAAGTATGGGCGCCTGATCATCTCAAAAATAAAATAGAGAAGAGTGCTAAACCACCATATTATATTCGGCCACTTGGATTGAAACCATGTAAAAACAACAACAAAAATAGGTATCATGCATATGACTTAGTCTTTCCAAAGTAATTATAGTTTTAAACTTTTTTTTATGAACTCAATTTGTACGCCACAAATCCAGTTGCAGCCATGCCCACCACAATAAACGTAATTTCTCTATTCTGTTGATCCGGAGATGGTGTATAAAAATCACTCAACTTGGGCTCCGGTTCCAAAAGCAAATGTTTGCCAGTTATATAATAATACTGCTTCATAGCCTGGTCCACATCATCAAAAGTCTGCTCTGCATGATGCTCCTTTTGCAGTTGCTTATTAATAAAATCTAATCCCTCTGTTCTTTTTTTATTCCACTCCGCTTGTGCTGCTTCCAATTGTTCTACGGCTTTGTCATGCCTTTGTCTTTCCTCATCTGAATGACTTTCCATTTTTGAAAAGAAATAATTTGAACCGCTAAACGCCAATGCGTTTGTTAATGCGCCACCGATCATCATTGCTACTGCACTTGCCATTTTTTTATATATATTTTTTTTAATTATTTCATAATATCCGCAGGAATAATACCTTGCTTAATCAGCATATCCTTTGTAGCCATTACTAACATTATACCCATAGACAGAATCCCAACATCTGTCATATTAAAATCCACTTTGGGTGCTGGTCTTTTTAGTAGTTTTTTTGCTAATCTCAGAATACCTAACAGTTAGAAGTGTTTCCACTCCAGCGTGATACACCATATTTACAATTTCTTTTCCCGCAATTACTTGTTGCCATTTTTTTTATATGATTATTTTTTTTAAATAAATTATTAAAAATCAAACGGGTCTTTTGGTGCAACATAAACAGGTTGCACAACTGCAGGTTGCGTAGCAGATTTTTTGTTATAAATATACAAACCCAACCCAGCAATGCCTAATAAAACCAGACACGGTGGAATATAATTTTTGTATACGTTTATTTTGATTTCTGGTTTCTCTTCACCTATTGTTATTTTTGTTATTTCATCTTGCTTTGCAGCATCTTGCTTTGCAGCATCTTGCTTTGCATCCTGACGCTTTGCCTTTCCTGCCGCTGCTCCTTTTTTCCCAGCCTCTATTCGTTTTGGATTTTTTTATTTTTTGTTGTTCAATAGGTTGTGTAACAACAGGTATAACTTCACTCTCTTGGTTCTCCATTTATATTATCTTTTTTTTTATTTTTATTAAAATCAATATGTCTAACAGTTGTCAGTATTGCTGTAAATGGCGCTAAGCACATCCCATACCTGTAATACAACTCACAACAAGCACTTGTCAAAGCATGATTAATAAATGGGTCTTCCTCCAAATCTTCTATCAGTTTTGGTGAATTGGTTACATTAAAATATTTTGATACTCCCATCACATACAAGCTAATAAAAGAATTGCATAAAGTCTTGGTCATACTTGCCCCAAGCTTTGCTTCATATCTACAGTAATGTTTGTTAATTTCATCCGGGGGCATGCTATCTATATTTGTGAGTTGTAAGTCTTTACCCAAATATTGACGACTACCGCCACCAGCTACTATGGCTGATAATCTTTCTTTTTTTGTTTTTTGTTGCTTTGATTCATCACGTTCCGTAAAACCTTCCGATATATCTTGTAATAGTTCTTCCGCATTCATTTTTGTATTAGTAATCTTATTTTTTATCTTGAAATAAATATAAAACACAAAACAACCAGCTGCGATATTCATGCAACTAGTAATTGTTAGTATTGTTAATAGCATTGTTATTAACATTGCTATTTTTTTATTAACATTATTAATTTGCTGCAAGCATTGCTATTAACATTACTAATTTGCTAGGGGCAATGCTAGAAGCAATGCTATAAGCATTACTATATTTTTCGATATTTTCATTATATTTTCATGTCAGTATTGCTATTAACATTGCTACTTTGATGTTAGTATAACTATTAGCAACAGTTAGAAAAAAGTAATTATTCAACCCAATAACCAGTTGGTTGGTCAGTCCTCAATATTAACTTCGAATATTTAGTCTTAGCTAAAGCTTTTCTTAGTCTGGTTCTCTCCTCTAGCGTCGGAATAACATCATTTTCTTTCAAACAATTTTCATAACTATCTCTGTCTTTGGTGTAAAACATACACAATCATTTTGCTTGCTTCTCAAATCTTTCAATACAGAATTATATCTCTGCGAAATGACCCACACTGATTGTTTAGCGTGACGACCAGAAAATGCCAACTCTGACAACATATCTTTTTTCTTTGTTAGTTCTTTTGTAGCGGAGCAATCATCAATGATGTATAGTGTGGGCTTGCCAGCATATTGTTTGAAAAATAAACGCAACAGTTCTTGTAACATTTCTTTGCCGTTGCTAACGGGATTGACAATTATTATTTTTTTATCTCTCGGGTTTCTCACATCTCCTATCCAGGATCTATTTTTATAAGCCTCGTTCCACTCTATGGTTGGACACAATATAATTATATGTTCAAAAACTCCAACATACTCTTGTTCAAGTATGTCAAGAACAAACTCTGTTTTGCCGCAGCCTGTCTGACCACATATAATGGCACTGTGTGAATATTTAGGATATTTTTGTTTGTGCAAACTAGTATAGTGATTCTTTGAATCTTCCATCTTCGAAATTGATTTGCGCGTCTTGTATTATATATATATAAATATTTAAAGGTTGATCTGCATCTGCTTTTTTATTTATTAGTATCGTTATGCCTTCACTGCCGTTTTCTATTCTTCTTCCACTGCCGTGTAATAAATTGTCATCACATGTTCTAAGGTCAAGCCACAAAGCATATGATTTTGTCAGATAAGTCTCAAGAGAAACATTGGTAAAGTTTAAGTCCCTCGCTACTATTTCTGACTCTTTGTTTCTTTTTGATGTCAAGGCAAAATATTTGTTAATTTCATCCCAATGTTGATATGCCTTCCTGCCCTGACTATACAACTGATTTGGTACGCCCTCTATTGTCATTTCAACCTTTTCAATCTTTGAGTTGTAAAAGGATTCCGTGTCTGTTCTGTTTGGGTCTTCAAACAGCATTAAAATACCTTTCATGCTCCGTGCTGGTGTATTAATGTTGATGTTCCAAAGGGTTTCAGATTTGTTTGCTATTATTTTTCTATGTCGCAAGATACGATCATACATAAATGACATCTTACCATTGGTTTGCTGTCTTATTTGTCTGGCTAATTCAACATCACTAACCGTATCAAATTCCAAGCAGATATATTTTATTACATAAGATGCATCAGCATCACTGCTTTTGATAACTTTGTTATAATCGTTAAACGTTAATTCATATTCTAACCTATCACCAAGCCCCGCTTGATAAAATGGCATATGACTTTTTAACATTTCAAAGTCCAGTGGAATACAAAATCTATTTCCATAAGCTGCTGCTATAGCTTCATGTTCGGTGTTTGAGGAAGCATCTCCCGCACCAATTCTATGTTTTGACATGTTTGCTTTACCAATACCTTGGTAAGCTATGTTTACTCGTTTGGTAGGGCTTTTCCATAAATCTACATAACAATGATATATATCACTGTCATCTATTGACATGACTTCATTGCTACTTATTTTTATTGTCATTTTTTTCACAATTGTTCTACCCAGATTCTGGAATAGAGTAGCGTTGGCGTCTTTCTGCTTTTAAGTTCTATTTCAAAGGCAAGACGAGCAGTACGTGGAACTATTACATCATTAGTACTTAGATTGGGAAATCTCACAAGCAGTTGCTGGTTTTGGTCTATTGTTGATGGATTATTAGTTATTACTACACTTGTGCGAATGCCCTTGGCACCATGAGGTTCTCTTAGTTTTCTATGAGGGTTTGAGTTTGTTTCCGTAAGCTGACATTGTTTTTATTTTTTAAATATATTTTTTAAAATTAAATAAAATAAACAATGGCTGAAGGAGGATTCGAATATGACAATCCCACGTACGATCCAGATGATTATGATGAATATTTTGATGATGATTATTTACCAATGGTGCCTGATGAGCCTGTTCTAAGAAGTCTTCTTAATCAAAGCGACCATCTTGCTAACCTTCGGGGGGAAGTAAGAGAACCGAACTTGAAGCACACAAGAAAAATCTTGTAAAATCCTTTACAATGAAATAGAAAAACGATATAAGATGGTACCGGACAAAATGGATTATGACCAGTTTAAAGTATCAGATGATGGTAAAACATTATACTGGATTGTTGGTGATAAAGAAATAAGAATAACTGCCAAGCAAGGTAGTGCAACATTTCTCTCCCTTGGTTCTTTGGCAAAGGAATTTGGTTCTGGAGGAACAAGGGCGGTAAAACAGTTTTTGAATTTGCTAGAGTATAACAGTAAAACAAAATTATCACAAAAAGCTCAACAAGCGTTGGAGAGCACAAGAAACGATTTACCAGATAATGTGGATGCTATTCCATTACAAGATTTATCAAATATTATAGATAACATAGAGACATCAATGGATAACATAGAGGAATCAATTTTTGACTGGGATGTGGATGAGCGTCCTGATGCTGAAACACAAACAAATATAGACAAGCGTGAAATGGATGGAATAGTAAAAGCGATGACAACTGTCAAGGAAGAACTCACCAATAACTTGGCAAAACTCACACAACTTGATAAAAACATAACAAGAGAAAAACAAAAGTTAGAACAAGCTAAGACTAATAATGATGAATTCCAGATAAAGAGAATTAGCGACCGCATCAAAGACCTTGAAGTTGAAAGAGGTGCAAGAATGGATGTCATCAATGAGAACAGAGAAGCTTTTCGTAACCAAGTAAGCAGAATAAAAGAAACAATAAACAAAATGTTAAACGAGGATACAACTCTTGGTGAGAGGATCAAAACCTTGTTTAGGGAGCAACGTATTACTATTGTTAGTATTTTGACTGCGTTTGGTATGATTATTGGGGTATTAGTTGAGGCCATTATTCCTACAACGGGAGGAGGGACTGCACCTGTTCCGACTCCAAAACCTGATCCATCAAGTGTAAAAGACTGGATAAAAAAACAACTACTTAATCTTGGTAAACTTCTTGCCAACCTAGCTGGTAAAGCTGCTGCAGCACTTCCAGGAGTTATTGGTGCAATAGTATCATGGCTTTTATCTGCAACAGGTAATGTTATTAATTGGCTTGGTAACAATATATGGGCTTTGCTTGTGTTTGTTTCCAGGTTGTTGTATGTGGCAGCCAAAGAGTGGTTCAGTAAATCTCGTAAATAAGTAATGCAGCAAGATTTATTACTATAGTACCAACAATTATAGTTGTTTTGTTATCTTCATGTTCAGTCGCTATTTTTTTTATTTCTGGCGGGTTATGCTCCACAGTTTTATGTATTGATTTATCAAAATCAGAATGTTCCGGTAAAAATTTCTTTGTTGTGGTGCCTTGAAAAGGTTGACTAATTTTTGGTGGCACTGGTTTTACATTCACATCATTATTCAATCCTAATGCTTGTGCATCGGTTGCTATTACAATTTCATTATTGTAGTCTTGTATTATTCCGATTCTTAATTCCATGTCACTCGGAGACATGTACAATCCACTTCCATAGACAAAATTTACTTTACTTCTTGCATATTCTAGAGTGTTTTCATATCTTGAAATTTGACTGGGCAAGTCAATGGGGCTGTTTATTGCGTCCTCTACATTTGCTAAAAATTGTTTCTGTGCATCAAATGCCGTTCCAGTTCCAAGTATATCTGTTGTTGTTTGTGATTGTGAGCCAAGAATTGCCCAGCAGTATGTTCTTATGCTGTCATTGATTCTTTCTACTCCTGCTCTTGTAAATACAGATTAACTATCTAGTATAAAAGTAGACCAGCTGTTGTCAGTCTCAGATTCTTGTGCAATGTAATCAATGTGATATGTTTTATCACTCTCATAGACTGTAAAACTCATCGTTTTGTTGTCGTATACAGTATTTACCAAAGGATGATAACCAATATTTGTCCAGTAATTATAAATTGTTCCTAGACCATCATTATAGCTTTGTTTTTGTCTCCAGTCTGAATTTAAGTCAACGTTAAACTCCTTGCATATTCTCTCGTATATGTTTCGGTTATATGTGTTATCAAACGCATTCCAATTTGAGTCTTGCGGCATTGCTACACTCATCTCAAATAATATTCTTCTAACTTGGTAATAGACATGAAATCGAAATAACGAACCAACCAGGGCACCAGCTTTTAGATGGTTGTTGAAATCAATGCCACATCCAGTTGTCGCACACCAAATAGCAAAATTCAACTGGTTCTGCCAAAATGACATCCAATCTGTTCCCCAGCGTTGGACTATAGCATCTGATTTGACGTATGGAAGTTTGTATTTTTCAAAGACATTAGAAAATGATGCGTTAAATCCTTTACCGTCTGATGTAATAACTATGTTTTGATTTATTATATCTATCACTTTCTTGCTAAAAGTATTTGAATAGTGAGCATCTGGGTTATATTTAAATTCTTTAGAAATCATTTTTATTTGTATTTTTTATATATATTAAAAAAAATGTTTCATACAATTTCAAACATAGACAATTCTATTAATTTATAACAGTATATCGATAATAGAAATGGAACTAAGCGCGTTGGATTAAAAAGTTTTACATACGCTATCGGTTGGTATAATATTAATCATGAAATCGTAAAGACAAGAAACCCAGATAAAATAGAATTTTTACCAGGTGGACTCTATAACTTTCAAGACTTGGCAAAAAGTTTTAAAAACCTAAATAAAAATGTTGTCCTGGACAGTATTGTCCAAATTGGCTTCAGCGTTATACATACGCCAATAGAGATACGAATGTCAAGCGGTCTTTCAAAAATGCTGGGATTCAAGGACAGAAAATGGTTGACAGGTACTGCTTTGGGAAATTACCCAATTGATTTAGGCTAATCCTTATAAGCAGCTATATGTTCATCTGGAACAAGTTAAAACGAGTAGTAATTATTTCAATGGCGCACCAAGCACTATTATAGGGGTTGTACCTTTAGTAAATAAGCAGTATGGAGATATTGTATATACACATTTTTATCCTGAATATCACTGTCTTATGAATGGTGCAATTTCTGAATTAAAAATAGAAGTCAGAGATGAGTATGGCAACAAGATAGATAATCACGGTTTGCCTATGAGTTGTGTTTTAGAAATTATTTAAAAAATATATTTTTATAAAAAAAACAATGAGTATATTTGGACCAACAAGACCTAAAAAGACAGAAGACTTAGAGGCTTTAATAAATAATGTTCAAAATTTATATAGGCAAATTGTGCCTTGTGTTGACCAGTTTAATCATTTAAGAGATAGAGTTGATAATCTTAAATATGGGATTATAACAATATTTGCGGAGGCCAAGGGTCCAATTGCAATGAATAGAATACTCTCATTTGGTAACGGTGGGGCAGAAACAAACGTGGGGCATGTAATGACACGCCGTGGACGGATTATGGGAATAGGTTTAGCAAGTGACCGATTAATTGGTGACGTAACTGTAATAGTTTCTGTCAATGGTGTTGAACAACCAAATTATGGTATAACGCTTCACATCATCCCACGCAAACACGATAACTTTGATAAACCTTTAGAGATTGGTGCTGGTTCTCAGTGTTGTTAACTTTGTATGCAAGGTTGCTAACGCTACCGCTGTAAATACGGTGGCATCATTATTAATTGAATTAATTTAATTTAATTCTACAAATTAATTTTTTTTTTATATTTCTTTCCACTCCAATAAAAAAATATAAATATTAGTTTACAGTCATTGTTAGGCAATGACTGACTGGATGACGGCCGGCTTAAGATTTTTTGTTTTATGGATTTAAAAAAGCAGTAATGTTTTTTTTATCTAAAACACTTTAATCTTATGTAGTAGCCAATTGAGCTGGCTTAATTTTTGTATCAACAAAAATATATTATATACAAAATTGTATAACAGTATGCTAATTAGTGTTCTGGGTATTGAGAGCTTGCCCTTAAAAGATGTGTTTAATAATTTAATATTAAAAATTTAGTCTTTGGACTTTTTTTTTTTTATAAAAAATATAATGTTATAATTATATGATAAAAAAAATGGAAGAGGAAGAGGAAAATGAAAATGAAGAGGAAAATGAAAATGAAGAGGAATATGGAATTGAAGATGAAAATGAAGAGGTAGAGGAATATGGAATTGAAGATGATGATGAAGAAGAAGAGGAAATTATATGGGTAGACTGGAAAAGATGGCCATTTTTTGAAAATGTTAACACGTGGTTACCAATATTTATAATTATAAATATTTTTTTTGCCTACAAACATATATATAAAAAAAATAACAAAGAGTACAGTCACTGCTGGGTAGGGATTGATGGCATCCATGGTTTTTTCTCATGTTTATAAAACATATTTTTTTACTCACCAGGTTTAACAGGAATCATAATAGCCGGCTGATTAATATTCCCACGGGGAGTCTTAAAAGTAACAAAGATTGAAAACTTAACCAAATCACGTCGCTTAAAATCCTGTCCGGTTGCTAACGCTACCGCTGTGAATACGGTGGCATCATTATTAATTGAATTAATTTAATTTTTTATCAATAAATAAAAAAAATGAAGCAACCAACAGCACCAAGTTTATATCCTGAGTTGCCAGTGGAAGACGGACAAAATTATAGATTACAAAAGATTTCAGAGATTGAACGAAAGTTAATTACAGAGCGAGACACACGCAAATCTCTTTATAAAAAATATAAACGTGGTATTAATATCACAGATGGAATTGACACTACCTTGATATCTGCAGGTGTTATTATGGCCGGGATTGGATTTGTTGTTCCAGTTTTGTTACCTTTAGAAATAGCAGCAATAGTATGTGGAGCTACAGGTGTTTGTATTAATTTTATCAGACGCAAGCTTAATGCAAAAGCTCAAAAAAATCATGAAATAAAAAATTTGGCAGAGTCTAAGTTAAATAGCATAAAGCAGTTAATATCAAAAGCGTTGAGTGATGCACAAATATCTGAGCAAGAGTTTAAGTTGATTTTAGATGAACTGGAAAGATACTATAATTTGAAACAGGATATCAAACAAAAGAAACTTGAAATTAGTGAAGTTCAAAAAAAGGAACTAGTAGAGCAGAGAAGAAAGGAAGCAACCTTACAAAAAAGTCTAAAAAGTGTGTGATTTATTGTTTTAGTAGTGTGTTTGAGTATGATCCACCACCTTTGTATTCAAGGTCGGAGAATTGATAACAAATCGACAAATTTGTTTTGTATTAAAGAAACATTTTATATTTTTAGTGGTGTAATTTTGATAACTATTAAACATTTTAAACTTGTGTTCTTCACTACCCCTATTTTAAAAAAGTTTGTTAACCTAAGTTTTAATGTTTAACCTCTATTTTGTAATACAATTTAAACATCCAAATTTAAAACATTTTCACAATTCAATCTTAAAATCTTGGGTTATTTAGCGCCTGGGACATGCTAAATAACCAGTTAAATCGACTTAATTTTCAGTAAACTGAAAATATTTGTGTGGTGATTTTAGATTATTTGGGGTGATTTGGTTGTGGTCCAGAACACCCATAATACATATATATTCTGCCTCCAAAACAACAAAAACAGATTACACGTCAAATATAATCTTACATGTGTTGAAAATGACGTAAAACACCAAACAAACAAAGATATTTTTCTAGAACATTCTTTCTTTTTTAAAGCAAGTCAATCCTGATAATGGCCCATTATATTTCTTGTTATTTCTTGTATCCTAATTATAATATGGGCTCCTTATAAACTCTAAAAGAACACACGACTCTTGTTGTTTTACACTCGTGGCATCCCATTAGTTTTCGAAATAACTTGCATTTTTGCAAATCATTCTTATATACAATTAACTAAATGTGTATTGTATTGCTGCACCAATAATAAGTTTAATTCTGTGGTAGAAAAGTAACGATACCACGTCAAATGGACTACCTTTTATTAAATTGTTTGCAAGCAGCAGAATGTTAGAGGAAGTAAAGGCAGAATATGCTTATTAAAACGTAAAATGAAACAGCTGACGAAGTATTCGACAGCGATGCAACTTAGTAAAGACCAATGGAATAAAATTAAACTTTACACTCTATGCCGAATAATATCAGTGTACTCATTACGCTGTATCCCTATACGCTGCGTTGACGCTAAGCATACAGCCGGCAACGTGCAGATCCAAATGGTTTATTTATAGCATAGGTATTATAAATGTAAACACAATAGTTAAAAGGTTGATATACCTTTTTAACGAAGCTTACGTTTCAAATCAGTGGTCTATATTAACGGCTGGGTGATTTAATGCAAATTTGACAGTAATATATTATACACTAATACTTGACAATCTAGGAGCTTACGAACATCTCAATCAAAGTTACGCTTATCGGCACATCATTTACGCATTCATTCTGGTCGATTCGGCAGAGAAAGAATTGAAAGAAATAATCGTGTATGTCAGCTTTGTGTTACAAATGAAGTAGAAGACGAGTATCATTTTGTGTTTATATGTCCCTTGTATTCAGATTTAAGAACAGTGTATTTAAAGCGTTTCTATAGACATAGACCTAGTATGTATAAATTTACGCTTCTCCTTCAAAGTAATAACAAATCAGAAATACTTCTGCTAAGCAAATTTATCAATAAAGCATTTTTGCTTCGTATAAATCGTTTAAACAATAATAATATTTAATAGCGACCTAACTTATTTACTAAGAAAATTTGATTTTCTGGGCGGAGAGTTATTCCCTACTGTATATTGTGATTAGTGTCAGTTCCACTAAGACTGAAATTGCTAATAGGAGTGCATCCAATATTTATTATACCTCTGAATTTGTATTTATTTGATTCAATTTATTTTGAATGTATTGTCATACACCATAACTATTCACGTGTAGATTGAATGTATGTATATGCTTTTGTGTATCACGAAAACCTGTAAAGTTTAAGTGAATAAAGAATATGTTCTGTTCTGTTCTGTTCTTGACACAAAGTCTATATCATCTTCGTTAAGGTTAACAATATACATATTCTGACCTTAAACAAATCGAGTTGCTCATTGTCATGCTAGGAACCTTTAGACAATGGTTGTGATATATAACTCTACACGATGTTTGGATATCAGCGTAGCCCTAAAGGCTATATATTTCTACGGGCACATTAATGGTTGTCTGTGACCTGCGTTGTACTCTTACAATAGTTTTACAATCGTACATAATCGGCTAATTCTGTCAAAAAAATATGACGGTTATACGAGATGTTGTGAATTATGGTGCCATAAATTGCCTTGCTTTTGGTGCTTTAAATCACTTCTCGATAAATTGCAATCAACGTTGTCATTTACTGATCTATTACACGATTTGGGGGAAGTTGAGCTCAATTTTATGCCTGAATGTAGATTTCGATTTCTAAAGTCGAGTATAGATCTGGCATGTGGTAGTAAAGGACTAGGTATGATAAGGGACAAAATTGACCCCCAATATTGAAAATTTTAATGCACAAGTTTTGAATATCTAGTTTAGCTATAAATGAACTGAATCAATATTAAAACTCATTACAATAACGTTTGAAGGCTCTAAATGAGTTTAAGAGCCTCACAAACAAGGCCTTTTCTTTCCAAAAATTACATTTTTGTTCATTTCAGCAGTTTTCGACCAGTTTTTGGTCTTGGAAATACAGAGCGCACCCTCGAGCACAGCTGATTTTTTGTTGAAACAGGTAATTGATAGGGATGCATCATCAGCCAAAAAGCTGGGTGTGCTCGGAGGTGCGCTCTATATTTTTAGGATCAATTTGTTTCCCAGAAAGGTCCAAAATCTACCAAATATAACACAATTACCAAAAATTACATTTTTTGAGACCCTGTTAATTCTTCTAGATAAATAAAATAAATAAAGATATATTTTGAAGATAGAATATGATCAAATTACTTCAACATGCACAACAGATTATATATAAATATATCTTTTGTGCATTTTGAACATATTGGGGGCCAAAATACACCCTTATCATACCTTGTCCTTAGTGGTGGCGCATTAATCCTCATTAAAGATGAGACGTCTCAATTAAACCCGACATGATTATTCCTGTGTTCCTTTAGGCAACCGGCTATTTTTTTTATATAAACTAGACAATGCTCTGCTAACTAGTAGATGCATAGACCAATTTTCATATATTGGAAAATACATGCTAAAAGTAGATATAACATGAAAAGATATAACGTAAACGTTTTATATGTGGACAGTTCTATGCGAATGATTTTTTTCAAGAGGGTAGTTTTGCAATATGCAATCCAATACAAAGCTTCCATTCCATATAAGCTACCTACACATAAAGTTTCATTCCAATATCTCATTCCTAACTAAAGCTATTGAACGGAAACCATTTTTCTATTTTTAGTAACACTGATTTTTACCTTGACCCCAAATGCAATCCCAAACTTACTTTTCATATAAGCTACGTACACATAAGTTTCAGGCCAATATATGATTCCTAACTAAAGTTAATGAGCGGAAACCATTTTTCTATGTTTAGTAACAGTGACCTTTATGTTGATTCTACTGGGGAAGGGCCTGATATATTATAGTATTCGTCTACTTAAGTGTAACGGAGCCTATTGACCACTAAAACCATAAGACGCTAACTAGAATAACAAAAACATTATCATTTTTTTTCATAAATGACATGGATATTGCTGCCAATAAGCAATACATCCATTCATATGATAACAATATTTCAGCTATAATTTAATGTTGTTTAACGGCTAATCAATACAGTATAGGTTAATTACAGCCGCCCCAGAGGGAGGGGAAGGATACATAGGAATCCGGAAACCGTGCCCTACTCTTATACTGTGGTTCTTTAACGTGCTCCGATGATAGACCGATACACGGGACCGCCCGGTTTACGTCTCCAGTGTTCCTTTTTAGCTGTTTTTGGGGCCGAATATCGGCACCATTCCCAATGCAAAATAGTATGGTTCTTTCCTCAATTACATGGACAAAATACCCAAAGTTAAAAAAAAACTCCTTTTGTTTTAGTTTTTAAAACATACATAAATATGACACACGCAGAAAAGAAGATCTAAATAGAATAATATTCCACTATAAAATTTCTCAGAATCGACTAGTAGATCTATTTTTTTCCCAATTTTGGCGTTCAGGACTATATTTTACCCAACTGGAGGGACCCCGCCTCCATTCCCAAAATACCAAAAAAAGGAACACTGGAGCCCATCCGACGTACGAGGCTAATGGAAAGTGTCTATACCCAAGACCATGGAGGATGGAACCCGGTGCCTCCGGTTACAAATCCTCCAAGCTACCGACTGCGCCACGCCAGTCTGATGCGCCCAATCTGCAATCAGATGATATAATTTTCATCTTAGAATTATGATCATTTCTACTACAGTAGCACAGATGCACTAAAATAACTACCAAATGAACAAATATAGTATAGATATATCTCCAAATACGAACCGGAATGTATGCAAACTTCTACAATGAATCCAAACATCCACACACCAAAATGGTGGACAATTACAATTACAAAACAACTAATAATAAAAAGGCTAGAGATACTCTTTTACAAATTATGAATGTAAAACAGCTTTATGACCCATATAGAGAAAATAACCCGCAGATAAAGAGATTCACATGGCGACGTACAAAACCCTTGCAACAAGCTCGACTAGATTTTTCTCTTGACACGGAAGATCTATTACCTCATATTCGAAAAACTGAAATTGAAACAAGCTATAAATCCGATCATTCAATTGTGGGTCTTAGCCTTAATCTTAACAATATAGAGCATGGTAAAGGACTATGGAAATTTAATAACTCATTACTTACTGACATTGATTATTTAAATATGATAAATGCAAATATTGAGGAAATAAAAAAACAATATTCTGTACTTGTCTATAACAATGATAACCTAAGTAGTGTTCCTAGTAATGAAATTCAATTTGAAATAAATGATCAACTTTTTTTAGAGACTCTTCTTATGGAAATAAGGGGACAAACAATATCATATAGTAGTTACAAGAAAAAAACAAGAGACAAAAGAGAAATAGATATAATGTATAACATAAACAATCTGGAAAATTCACTAAGTGATCAGAATATAGAAGAATTAGATAATTTAAAGACAGAGTTAAGTAATATAAGGAAAGAGAAGTTCAAAGGAAATATGTTAAGAGCTAGGGCAAAATGGGTGGAAGATGGGGGAAAACCTACAAACTTCTTCTGCAGTTTAGAAAAAAAAAACTTTTTAAATAAAACTGTGTCCAATATTGAAAAGTAAAAAACGCTTTGATATTATTACAGGCCAGAGTTTAAGGCCCGCTTTATTTCAAATTCTAGTGCCTGCACCACCACAAACATCTCAAAACATTTTAACTTCTTTTCTTACTGCCGTTCAAGATCACGTTAAACAATAGTGTTCTGAAACTTATGAAAACTCTGGCCTGTAATAATATCAAAGCATTTTTTAAATAACAAACTAGCTGAGACAGACTCTATTTGTTTTGCCGTATGGTGTACTTAGTGACCCTTTACTTATAATCAAGTAAACGATTTAATGCTATGTAATCATCAAAGGCAATTTCACCGATCATACTGCAAGTGGTAAATACGTCCGCTGACTAGGGAGCGTAAGTTTAAACTAGCTATATATTTTACATCAATAACTATATATTTTACATCAATAACTATATATTTTACATCAATAACTATATGTTTTACATGAATGTGTTAAATCCACTATAAAACGTATAACTGTCCATTATAAAACGTATAATTGTTTCACTATAAAACGTATAACGGAGGTTAACATCGCTTTTTACAATTTTTGTTTCTGCTTTTTTGTAGGTTATGGAAGATAATGATGGTAGAAGAAAACACTAGACAAGACGTATAAGTACACGCATTTGAAATGCTAATAAAACATTTATATTTCATCATACCTTACTCAAATTCTGAACTCATTCTTTAAAACGGTGACTGAATGTAATCCGATTATCAAACTGATTATTTATTTAAAATGTTATCTGGTGAATATGTAAAAAAGGTATTGATCCATTTTCATACTATGTTTTGTCAAACATGTACACACCATTCAAACGATATGAAATAAAGTATTACTGGGGTACTTGTAAGTACATTGATTGTATGTTACAAGTTTCAGGTTAAACTTTCCTAATTTGTCGTAATTCCCGGCACTCTCTATTAACATTACATAGGGCTATATTTATTAGAGCGCCTAATAAGTTCCTGTCAAATGCAGTACTGAGCACAATTAAAGAAACGATACGAACACTTTTGACCGAATTGAATCAGCGACAGTTCAGTTAGAGTTTGTGTTTGACATGTGGTTATTTAATGGAAAATTACCATGTTGTTATCCGTTCTTCTCATCATTCTTCATCTCTCATCATCTCATAAATATGTATTTTTGGACACAAGATCTATATGTTCCTTTTTCTTTGCCATAATCGGTGTTTATGTTAGTCTCGGCCAGTCAAGACCGTATCATGCATATTGATCTGGGCAGATTAGGCCAAATAATATGACGGCCCATTCGACTAACTTTTATTTCACTTCAGAATTCCTAAATCTGAATTCCGAATTCCGAATTATGTAAATCTTTTAAATATGGGTACTTTTATTTCACTTCCGAATTCTTAATTCCTAATTCCGAATTCTGCTGAATTCCGAATTCCGAATTATGTAAATCTTTTAAATATTGGGTACTGTTCAAAATGTGCATTTATAAGCAAGATCTCATTTATCCGCCATTATTTTACAATATTTGTAGTGGCTATTTTAAGATTATTTTGGGAAAATACCTATGACGTCACAGTAAACAAACCAAGAAATCCGCCATTTTGGTTTTGAACTGACGAAAATTTTTAAGGAGTTGCAGCTGCTAAACATGGATTTTACCGTTAACATGTCCCTCAAAAAGGTTCTTGTGACAGAAAGAAGGATTAAATTAGTTGATATGAACAAGAAATATACGACACAAAAAGGCTTATATCTCAGAAACAGAGTTTTAAATGTGGAAAATTTTATGAATATTTTTCGGATTATACTAGTGTTCGGATAACATTTACAGAGTCAAACAATGACGACGTGACCAGAAAGAACGCAATATTATGTAAGTAAGTTACTTTCAATTTCGGGCATTATGATCATTGGGATTAGGCAACTGACATTTCATACCCCCAGTGAACACAAACAAAATATCTAAAACCTTAAGTGTCTGAAGAAAAAGAAGAACTGACAGTTCATACTACAACGAACACCCACAAAGACACTAAACCTTCAAACTTTGCTATGAGTTTAACATACACAGGGTATGGCTCTCAGTTGTAGGCGTACTCCCTCGTTTGAGCATGCCCGACGGCTTAACATTCCCTCCGACGCAAGGATGTCGCGCTATATGTCCCATATACAGTATAATTTAAATTAAGGTTCTACTGGAGTTAATCCGAGCCTTATTTGACCGGTTCAAAGCCTTTTTTATGTTTTGATATTACATCTGTCTTTGTACGAAAAAGTCGATATCAAATAAAGAAGAAAATAAAGAAACTTTTTTTATGTCAGAGAAGGCTCGGATTATGCGGGAGTGTGTTTAAAACCCCGGGATGTGACACCTTCAGTAATCGAACCCTGGACCTCTACAAGCGGTAACTCCAATGTTAATGTGTTGTTGATTTTTAAAGAAATAACACTTGCGGAGTTGTTTTTTCAATTTTATTCTGAACATTGCCAAATTTATGGTATGAATTCAAACACAAATTATGAACAATCGTAAAACAGTAAACTTACTTCATATTTCATTGACAAGAAACATACAGGTACTGTCAATGTAAATAAATTAAACCATTGAAAACATGTATTTCAAAAGAACGCATTTTTAAAAAAAAAAAAGTAATGTTGATACAAACACACGTAAATTTCAGTTGAAATATATCGTATTTCCCCTATTAGTAGCGCCCCCACCAATTTTAAGAAACCGTATCCTTCTTCGAAAATACAAAAACTATTTAAAAAAACACAGAACTTTCGTCTTTAAAGCTAATGGATTTGATTACACGGAGTTTTTTTACTACGACACTGACTTAATTGGTCTATCACATCAATTAAACCTTATAGCGCTGTCATCAGTTTTGCCTATTATGCTTCAATGATAACAGAGTTATACTCCGTATACAGTCGAGTTAAGTTTTAGGTTTAATTCCACTAAATCAGCCGGATGTGCTTGCCTGGTGCATCGAAAGTAGTTCTGTATTAAAGAGTGCTAATCTTTTTTTTTCTTTAAAACCTTTTTTAAGTGCAATTTCCTGTTATTTTTTGGCTGTAACTGTATTCTGGACATGTTGTTGACATTTGAAAAGGGAGCTCATCATGTTTTTGACAGTTTTTGATATAAATTTTAGAAGTGAAAGTAGACAGGGTACGAAATTGCAAGGGGTAAAAATAGCTTTGACCTTTGGCCCGGTGTTAGTATACAACTGAAGAAATGTTTCTTAGAAAGTATTAAACCCCCTATTTCCTTGTTGATGTTTAATAGCAGACATGTTTATTTGCATGATAAAGCAAGTTTCCCAGAATTCTAACCAGCTTTGAGTTTTTTAACAGGTTGTCAACATTCTAACTTTACTATGGAAAGGCAACGGAGACTCATTTACGCTATTATAACCTTTAGTCAGTGCCGGTGTAGTAGTAAAATATCGTCTTATAGTAATTTTATAGTAAACAATCGGGAAATATTGAAAAAAAATAACCATAATAAGAGCGCCCCGTTTGAATTTTGCATAGAGCCCGGGCGCTACTAATAGGGGAAATAAGGTATGTTTGTTACATGTACGTTACATTGCATCAGTTTAGTTCTAATATCCTGTAAAACAGATTTTGATTGTACCAGCTCTACACATCATTGTGTTTCATCTCGGACATTTTGCGTGAAAGTGTGTTGTTGTTTTTTATGTTTTTTTTACTCATAACATGTCAACTGTCAGTAGTTTCATTGGTTCAATAGCAATATAAATCACTCCGAACACTCCGGAACGTTTCACAATGTTGTACCACACAGAGAAAAAAAATCAGTATATGATACTAATTAAAAAAAAGATATATACATGTACATACAGAATTTGGTTTTAAACCCAATTCAACATAAACTCTTAAGTGAATTTGGGAAAGATAATCTTCCTGGTTTTCATGCATGTGGATGTCGAATCACGTATATTTATTAAACCGGTTTCATTAAATTTTTGCGTGATTCAACATTATTTACACATGCATAAAATCACGAAAATTAAATAATTATTCGTGAATTTTAATCATATTTTTATGAGATTTT
This sequence comes from Cyrtodaria siliqua, assembly GCA_037043455.1. NCBI lineage: Eukaryota > Metazoa > Mollusca > Bivalvia > Adapedonta > Hiatellidae > Cyrtodaria > Cyrtodaria siliqua. The sequence continues at coordinate 23,235 of JAWPHD010011969.1, forward strand.
TTTTTTAATTTACGCAATAGTTTTAATAATGCCACGCATTATCAAGGTGATTCCTGGAACACTTGGCATCACGTTGATTAAAAAAGACGCATGTTTTTTCAAAGTATTTTTGTATTTTTATATCATAAAATGGAAATAGAATCATTTTATAATTAGTCGTGGCATAAAAGTTATCTCAAATGTGGGTTTTTTTGTATGAAATTCATGAAACGCGTGAAAATGTTTCTATTGTAACTCATCAGAGGCTTGTTTAATGAAAGATTCATTTAAACTTGTTTCATAAATTCTATATGAAATGGTAATTCATTTGATATCCTCTGTATTTTATGTGAATTTCTGGTTAGAAAGGGACTTGAACTTTCACGTTCTGACACATTTCAGCATTATTTCAGTACTTTCACTTTGAAAAGCGCAGTTGCTGAAACTGCAGCTAGAATTTGTGAGGCCATCCTTAAAAAATATTTGTTTGCTGTTTCCCCTCTCCCGACCCTGGGTTTTATAGGTGAGTAGGTAGGTACGTGTAGGAGACTTTTTTTGTTGCCAAAGACAGTAAAATCCTTAAGAAATGAATAGAAAATATACTAAAGATAGTAAAAAAAAACATGTTTAAGAATTGCTATAAAACGTTTTGGGGAGGGCCCTTTTTCGTGGGTAGATAGGGAAACAGCAAACCAACACTTTTTAGCTCTACTGGCCAATCGTTAGGAAACTTTGCCAGTGTCTTTATATCAATGAAAGCTCTGACAAGTTCGAAAACCGGACAGATCGGATTAATTTCACTGGATTAATGGCCCTTGTTTTGCTAAAAAATGGCATAGTAAGACGTGTGACACTCTAGCACCTTCATTTATTATTTGATCTTTACCAAACTTGCAAAGATTATTAATCTCAATGGTAGCTCGGAAAGTTCCAAAACCAGTCAAATCGGTTCAGTAAAACCGGAGTTATGGCCCTTGATTTTTTTTAAAAAATGCCATTTGCTGCCTTGTGAACACTAGCATTTGTGAGGCCTTTTTAACAGAGTACGTTTGATCGTGGGTGACAAGCACATAATTGTTGAAAGTCATTTTGTTTCTTGTATTAAAAGAACGAAGTTCCTGGCGTGGAAAAATCGTCAAATAAACGATACTGTGTTTTCAACGGTTACATCGAAATACCAATTATATTAAAGATTTACAGTGTACAAATTCAAGTTGCATTCTCAAACTTCCTGTGGTGTAGTGGAAACACCCATATCATTTATTGGTATGAGACCTTGGTTCGAATCCAAGCAGGTAGAAAATTACATGTAATTTTATTTTCTTGCACATTGTAAATTTTGTTGGTTATAAAAAACGAACAAAAAACACGGAAATTAACAATATATTTTTGAAAAAAGGGGTCAATTCCTTTTCTCCATAGAACCATACATGTATGCACATGTTCATTTGTTTTGGTACCCAGCTGTTTATCGACAAATTAAATATATTGGCCTTGTTTTTTTGTGTTCAGCCATGATACACTCTGCATTTTTGCATATATATGTAATATATAAGAAGAGAGTGAATCGTAAATCATGGACATTGTTTCCCACATTTACTCAGACACTGTGCATGATTTACAATTTGTTTTTTATTTGAACACAGTGTATATGCAATGTACAGGGTGTATGTTGACAAGCCTGCAGTAATGGTGTATTAGCTAATATTCTTATTGTGTAGGCAACTTATCCAAAATATAAGCACCCAAAACAAAAACCTATCCGGACATCATGCTCCCATTTTCTTCGGACAGCAGAATAATTTTCATAAACAATTAATACATGCTAGAGAATTCGTTAACAGTACTTTCAGGACTTTGATTATATCCCCCGAAGGGTGGCATATAGTAGTAGTCACACTGTCAGTCAGTCCGTCCGTCGGTGCGTTCGTCCGTACTATCTTGTCCGGTAAATTACTCTAACATTTATGGATGAATTTTCAAATAACTTGGCACAAATGCTCACCACAACAAGGCGACGTGTCACGTGCAATTTCCGAGTCCGTGTCTCTAAGGTCAAGTTCACACTTAGAGGTCAAAAGTAAAAAAGTAAGTGCTTTCCGACCGACTTCTGAATTCCGAATTCCGAAGTTTGAAGTCCGATACATTGCAAGCATCGTTAGTGAATAATATAGTATAAATAATGATATAACATAATATAATATAATATAACATAATATAATATAATATAATATAATATAATATAATATAATATTATATTATATAATATAATATAATATAATATAATATAATTTAATACAATACAATACAATACAATACAATACAATACATACAATACAATACAATACAATACAATACAATACAATACATTACAATAATATAATATAATATAATATAATATAATATAATATAATATAATATAATATAATATAATATAATACAATACAATACAATAAATACAAAACAATACAATACAATACAATACAATACAATACAATACAATACAATACAATATAATATAATATAATAATTAGTATAATATAATATAATATAATATAATATTATAATATGATATAATATAATATAATATAATATACTATAATATAATATAATATAATATAATATAATATAAGCGTATGCTTTACTCCAGACGATCTATTTATGATAATTATTATGCCCCCGCCGTTGATTGCTGGGAGTGAGATACCTTTTTTCTATTGTTTGGGGCGCTTGTTTCAGCCAAAGGTTTTTTGGACTTTTAAGATAAAATTAATCTACTACCTATATAAGTTATATATCAGTGGAACAGACATTTTTAGTGGTAAATAAAAATACCTTACTTTTCAAAATCGGTTGAGAAATAAAAATTTCATGTGCGAAAGTTGATTTTGATGGGTCATTTTCAATGCAAAATTCTGCTGCATGAAAAATTCGAAAAATATATTTGTTTAGATTTTTTATTCAAAAATAGTTTTAAATTGTTGGATATTCCTACATTAAGACACCCTGAAAGATTTATAACAAAATATCAAGTTTTATTGAAGTTATTTGACATTTTGTAATTTTCTGCTGTCCCACCAACAAGGAATTTACATAGGAAAAGCCCCATCAAAAAATCATTTTGGCTGTAAAATATTTATTTCTCAACTGATTTTCAAAAGTAAAGTAGTTTTATTTACCACTAAAAATGCCAGTTCTAATGATATATGACTGATGTACGTATTATTTAAATTGCTCGAGTTACTGCAGAAAAACCTTTGGCTGAAACAAGCGCCCCAAACAATAAGTGTCCGTCCGTACGTCGTGAAATGTTTTCCTTGAAATCCCTTTTCCGGCAGCGGCGATGGCGAAGCGTTAGCCCTTGAGTACAGATTAAAGTTTTTTAAAGGTATAGGTCTCAAATACCGCTAAAGGTATTACTTTGAGACTGTGTATGAACATTCACCACTTTTATCCCTTACCCTTTCACCAAGCCCCCCCCCCCCCCCACACCCCCCACCCCTCAGTGACCTTGACCTTGACTGTAAAAACAAACAAACTTAGTCAATTCTTTCCTAGTTAACGTTTTACATTTTTTAAAGGTATATATCGCCAATACCATCAACGATATGCTTTGAAACTTTGTATGAACATTCACTGGCGTAACCTTTTATCCTTTCACAAAGCACCACCCCACATATAACCATGATCTTGACTTTCAATACAAAAGTATTTGTCATGTTTTCTTTGCGAAGTTGTCGGTTAAACTTTTTTGAACGTATATATCTTCAATGCCGTCAAAGTTATTGCTTTGAAACTTTGTATGGAGATTTACTGGTGGTAAACCCTTTCATTTCACTAGGCCCCACCCCACCAGTAACAATGACCTTGAATTTAAAGAAAGAAAAAAACTAAGTCAATTTTTTTCTTGGTTTAATTCTTTGGGTTTTTAGTGTTAGAAGATATATATTTTCAATAAATTCAAAGGTGTTGCTTTAAAACTCGGTATAAACATTTACGTGTAAGTCCTTTGACTAAACACACCAATCACATTTACCTTAACTTGAAAGACAAAAACCCGAAAGGCGAAACGGTGTCCTTTTCAAGGATGTTTGGTACTAGTTGAGGGTCAACATGAGAAACAGTTAGAGATTGGTGGGACCCCATATCGGCCCATGCCAGTCAGCCACATAAGGCTTACAATGCCGAGTTTGTTGTTCAGAACTACAACACACTCGGCATTGTAAGCCGAATTCTGAATTCCGAATTCCGAATTATGTAGATCTTTTTGAAAGCGCTATGTGAGTCCAAAGATCAGAATCCACCAGAAGCCTAATTATCCAAATGGTGGTATTTGAGACCTATACCTTCAAAAAACATTAAACTGTACTCAAGGGCTAACGCTTCGACATCGCCGCCACCGCCGCTGCCAGACAAGGGATTTAAAGGAAAACATTCCACGACGTACGGACGGACACTGGTCACCCTTTGTATCTCACTCCCAGCAATCAACGGCGGGGGCATAATAATTATCATAAATAGATCGCATTAATTAAACGATTTAATGCTCTGCATTCATCAAAGGAAATAGAACCGACCATGCTACAAATTATGGTGTTTAAATAAGCCAACTCGCTGAGACCAGACTCTATCATAATTTGTAGTATGGTCGGTGACATTTCCTTTGATGAATGCAGAGCATTAAATCGTTTAATTTAGGGTAGCTAAAGGGACTTGGCTATACTTACTACAACTACCGGATATTGGAATTTAGAGTACGGTCATATGACGTCACAGTGTTACTAAGTACACCATGCTACAAAAAGATAGAGTCTGTCTCAGCTCGTTGGTTATATAAACACCTCGATGGGCTAAGCCAACTCGCTGAGACCAGACTCTCTATTACATAAAATGTACGTGGTTATTAGAACAGCATTTGTATAGCATATATACACATACACACAGATCATATAGTTTTAGCATGGTCGGTGACATTTCCTTTGATGAATGCAGAGCATTAAATCGATTAATTTAGGGTAACTAAAGAGGCGTGGCTATACCGTACTACAACTACCGGATATTGGAATTTAGAGTACGGTCACTATGACGTCACAGTGTTACTAAGTACACCATGCTACAAAAAAGATACTCTGTCTCAGCTCGTTGGTTATTTAAACACCTCGATGGGCTATGCCCATCTCCGTGTTTAAATAAGCCAACTAGCTGAGACCAGACTCTATCTAATATGAACAAGGCAAAGCCTCAAGACGGGCGAAGCTAACTATTTTAAAATAGATCTAAACGATGTGATGCGGGGTTAGCATAATACTTCGTCTCATTTATTGACGTCTTACATACGGACGTTTATAGATGCACCCTATACGGAGGATGGCAAATATCAACAATCGTCTTCCCGTTCGTAAACGTGTATTTTCTGCACTAGCATAATACTGTATTTTTAATTCACATTGAGCTAAACGGAAAAGAAAGAACAATTATTCGGCCTGCATTTGCATATTTAGTACACTAGTACAACATGACATATATATTTCCCTCACAAGAAGTTATGTAATAAATAAAAATACAGATTTCAAGTCTCTGGATCTCAAATTTCAATTAAACTGAACAGTGATAGCCAATGCTCATTCAAACTGAATGCAATTACCTTAACAATCAAGTCTGTACCATGTGCAAATTGCCATCACCAGCTAGGCTGTCTTTGTTCCAGAATTCTGACTTTGTGTAGGATGTTTCATATCTGACTTTATTATAAAGGATGTTTTGATAACAGATTAGTGACTATCATGTCACCCGCCTTGCAATATTAATTTATTTAAAAAAAATATATATTTAATATTAATAATAAATAAAAGGTAATTAGCGACTGTGATGTCACCCACCTCCAAATATGTTATGTAATAGTGATATTGAATCAATTATTTTCTCACCCCACCATAAAATGAATTTAAGTTAGTACTTAAAGTCCTTAAATTCACTAGATAAAGTAGAGGTTAGCCACTGTTCCACCTCCAAATATGTAATCATATTAATTAATTTAAATATATTTAGTGTCAATAATAAATGAAAGTTTCGCGACTGTCTTGTCACCCACATCCAAATATGTAATGCTATTAATTTGTGGTAAAACATAACGCAATGCCAGTCACAATTAGTAATCTGACATGCTGGTCCCCATTTCTGCAAAATAATTTCAAAATCTAAAATTGCCAAAAGGTATCACTTGAGACGACCACAAGCTACACACATAAGAATGGTGCAGTTGTTTCTACGAGTGTTAAAGAATGTGTGAATGATTAATGCAGAAGGTTTAATCTCAGTGATATGGCATTGCCACAGATGGCAGTTATGAGTAATGATACATTTGATCTGGGTTTGATTATTTTGATTAGACACATTGGTAAAATATCATCCGGAGAACATGAGCAACTATTTTCTAAATATTTTGATTAAATAATTGTCTACCAAATGGCAATATAGGCTATAATTACACATGAAAAGCAAAGAAGAATCAGCTTCTGTATTTGAAACGCTTGACAGAGTTATGCAGGATAAGGTTAAGGATATATCATGGGAGCAGTGCATTACATATTCATCTGACAATGCATCTGTTATGAAAGAGAAGCACAACAGTGTTCAGAGAAGAATTAAGGACAGAAAGCAAGCGAAACATTTCAAACCTCTTACCTAGAATGCTTTCAGAAATTACTACAACATTACGAGCAATTCCCTGAAAGCTTGTCAGGAGGAAAAAGAAATGGAGAAAAAAACAGACATGTCTTAAAAACTGACCACAATTAGACAAAGTAGCACAGACTATAGGGTATATGGTCCTAGTTAATGCTATTGCTACGATTAAAAGTCAACACTGTTAGATATTACTGGAATGCCTCCGGACACCCCTAGTGTGTCGGGCAACTTTGTGGCCGTCAAATAATTGTGGCCCAATTTTGAAGCCAAATCCTGAGAGAAAAAAAAATAGTGTTGTTCATACATTATTTTGTAAAACATTCACGTTTAAACACTATTTACGTTTACCTTATATTATATATTAGTAGACATCAAGTGCTTGAACTTGAAACCAATTTTCAGGACTTAATTACACTGTTCCTTTCTTCCAAAATGGAATACATAAATAAATCATTAAACCATCGGAAACATCAACACACTCATGAATCACATTTGCCATCCATTTTCAACCGCAAAATAACCGGGAATCTACGGGGAAATAGTATCACCCGTTTTACGTCATCACTTTATGCGTTTGTGACCACGTGACCCCCCATGCGATCAAATTTTACTTTATTTCGATAACTACTCTCTTTTTTTACGGTAGGTATTTATATAATGTTATATTTCTGAAATTAAACGTTTCACTTACGCTTAAAATTCAAATTAAAGACCGAAAACAAAAAAATAGAAAAAAATAAACGTACGAAATCGACTGGTCTTCCACTTTGTCTACCTAAATCTTTTCCCTTCATTTGACGTCTGCTGCCCAGCCTACGGATTGAAAATGGCGGCGCGAAACATGACGAAAAATAAATATTGCATAGTATGTGGGAAAACAAGTAAGTTTTCATATTCGCGTTACTGCAAGAGGGCTTCGCCCGTATTACTTTTAGTTAAAGATTAGCAGATCCCGACCTACCATGATGTTTCGTCGGTCGTACCATGATGTTTTCGTCAGTCGTAAATATCACCGGAACAGTGTGTATGGTGCCCATTTGATCATAATATAATTAGGGCCATGACACATTTTCTAATAAAAAATAAATAAATGTTTTTTCTTAATATTTCAGAACGGACATTAAGAAATATCACCGGAAGAGTGTGTATGGTGGGTGCCCAGTTAATCATAATAAAATTTGGGCCTTGAAACATTTTCTTATATAAAAAAAAGAGTTTTTGCCCAAATATTTCAGGATGGAAATTAATAAATATCATCGGAAGAATGTTGGTGCCCAATTGGTCATAATAACATAACGTTTAAAACATTTTCTAATATAAAACAATTATGCTTTTTTCCAAATATTTCAGGACGGAAATTAATAAATATCGCCGGAAGAGTGTGCATGGTGACCAGTTGGTCATAATAAAACAACGGTCTGGAAACATTTTCTAATATAAAACAAATATGTTTTTTTTTAAATATTTCACGACGGAAATTAATAAATATCACGGAAGAGTGTGCGTGGTGTCCAGTTGGTCATTATACAATTGAACTTCCGGTAAAATACACGATAGTCATCACGGGCCAAATCAGTGGACATCAGCGATTATTATTGCCTCAGTCATTCGTAAATCCGTATTAAACTTTTACATTACTCTCAAGTCAATTAAAATGTAGCAATTTTGTACAAATGATGTTGCAGTACAACTAGATAATGTTAAGTTCACATGTACATTTGTTTCATGTAGAGGACCTTCTAACTACTTTGTAACTATGCTGTATGCATATAGCGTATGTACGGAATTCACGTGAAGAGATACATCGGTTGCACACCTACCTATAACACTGACCAGTATGTCCCTTTTACACAAAGTAGGTGATGTTTTAAATGGTATTAAAAACGCATATGCTGACCTCTCACAACTTTCACTTCTGCACTGAATTAGACGCACAGTAGCTGTATCAGTGATGGGAACTAAACAAAAGTATGTAAAATTTAAAAAAAAAAAAAAAAAAATTAACATGTTATTTGTAATTGTAGACTACAATACTCTGGGATAAATTTTCAGGAATACTTTAAATATGTTTGTTTTCAACAAATAACATGTTCATTTTTATTTTTTTAAATGTTATATATTTTTGTTTAGTTCCCAACACTGATACATCTACCTGTGGATAGACGTATAATAAACAGGTCCCGACTGAATCAACAAAAGGCGGGACAAAAGGCGGGGCTTATGTCAGACTCTGTTTAGCAGTGCGCAATCTAAACGTTGCAGCGATGTCGTTTGCCTGGTAGGGAGACTATGTGCAATCCCGAAGTGTGTAGTCTCTGTGCTCGTTAGAGCTCATCGTAGTCCTTGCATAGTCTTGATCATCTTCGACGCTTGATTGTAAATACAAACGTATTGACCCTTTGTGCAGAAAAGCAATTGAAACCGGAAACGCATGACCGCGATTATTATTTTTTTATTATATTATTTTGGATCATCCACATTTAGTTCGTCGATATACTGAGTACGTTTCCCTCTTTGTTATTTAATAATTTATTGTTTTCCTGTCGTTTTGTATTCTCGGATAGAAGGTGCGTCTGTATCAGCCAAACAGAAACGATACCAGAATCTCGGTAAAATGGCTGCCGCGTCAAACCTTTTTTAGAAGAACAATTCTAGACGTTTGTGTTAAAAGCAAGCAAGCGTCGCAGACGGTCTAGACTAAGTCCTTGCAACTACTCATTTGAAAAAACGCTGAATTACTGCATCCTCCTTTCAATCCTCCACTCTATTCTATTGTATGAATTATTACATGTGTACTCGGGTCATATCATATGTATTTCATTGTTCTTTGAAAGCTATCCGAGTTTCATTGTTTCCCTTATAATTTACATATATGCATCATCGCATGCACACGCGCTCACTTTCATATATACCTACTTATATCGTAGTCCGGCAACACTCCCTCGGTAGTAGGTTTCCACATTATTTTCTTGAGGTCAGATACCGCTATTAATTTGGGGCTTCTGATTGGTTGAAAACGTGTATGGTCTATTAGGGCATATAGTCAGATTGTAAGGTAGATTCTGATTGGATTAATATTACCCAACTCATAACAAATCCCCATAAAACATCAAAATAATATATTTCCATCGTAAAACATGTTCATTTAGGATATTTAGATTTAAATTTGTATTGATAAAATTGTACTGTGGGTATATTTGCAAAAAGTAGAATTTAGTTACTGCCATTTTGTGGGTGCCTACCTTCAGTGAATTATTAGAGGCTGTAAACATTATTTTATCCCCAAATTGCTGGTCATTTTTAGTGTATCAAAACTAGTTCTTAAAGAAAAGTTAGTTTTGTTCAGCCACTGTGATTTAGAAATAGGGGTTGAAGGCCAAAAGGCTATAATGTAGGCCTATAGGAAATGCAATAGTGGTATATGACCGGAGGATCAAGTAGACTGGACCCGGTAAGCAGTATTTAATAGACTGTACCCTAATACACACTCATAATTCATGATAGCAAATACGTGTTTTCTAGTCTAAAAGAGACTTTAAAAACAACCACTGCACTTGTGCTTTCAAAAACATTTTATAAATATCTAAACATAAACTGATGTTGACGTTGTTTTAATTGTCTCCGTATAATTATCGCAGAGGAAAATGGCAACTTTCCATTAACACACAGCACGATTGCAGTTGTAAAAGACGCGTAATTCCAGTTTATTAACAATATGTCAAGTTAATTGCAGAACAAACATATTATTATCGTCAAGTGGAAGAAATATGTTCGGATTTTTTTTAAATTAGTATAAATCATGACCTTGAGCCTTCATAAATTTGAATATCTACTAGATAGTATTTTTGAAATTTATCACCATAGTAGATTTGAAAAAAGATGTACTATTTTAAGGCAATGCCTTTTATAGTGGGACTAAAGGGTTGGACTGGGTGTAATATTAGCAGGTGTGTATAATATAGTAATAAATGTAGTATATAAGAAATGTAGAATTGTATATCAATGATTACTTTTTAATTACCTGGCCATGTGATATTTTTCAATCTGATTACTTCTTCTCATTACTACGGCTACTATCAGATGATATTGTTATTTCAGAGGGGTGGGGGTATTTGGCTCAAGTTTGGCTAGCTTTAAAATGAATCAAACTTTTATTAATATAAATACTCAAACCAAGTTTGACATGTGACCCAGGGGCAGAGCCAAATTGACCCCAGTGTCACCATTCAAACAAACTTGGTAGAGGACTTAAGCTGAGTGTAAATACAAAATATTAAACTGTTGGCTCTTGTAGTTTCAGAGAAGAAGACTTTTCAAGTTTTTCCCTATGTAAGTTTATGTAAAACATGTGACCCTGAGGTGGGGCCAAATTTGACCCTAGGGTCACCATTCAAAAAAACTTGGAAGAAGATCATAAGCTGAGTGTAAATACAAAATATTAAACCTTGGACTCTTGTAGTTTCAGAGAAGAAGATTTTTAAAGTTTTTCCCTATATATAAGTCTATGTAAAATTGCGACCCCAGGGGTGGGGCCAAATTTGACCCCAGGGCCACCATTTGAACAAAACTGGAAGAGGATCCATAACCTGATAATAAAAAAAAGATTAAACCTTTATCTCTTGTAGTTTCAGAGAAGAATTTTGAAGTTCTTCCCTATAACTCTATGTAAAACTGATCCAACAAGGGCCCCTAAGCTCCCCATTAAAGAAAAAATGAACCCATGAACCAAGGTTTCTTATGAGAAAAAAAAAATAATAATAATAAAAAATAAAAAATAAAATAATAATTAAAAAGGCCCCTTACCTCCCAATTAAGAAAACCTGAACCCATGAAACAAGGTTTCTCATGAAAAATTAAATTAAATGTAAAAACACATCATGTTGCACATTTAATGAATACTTAATTTTAGTGATATCTCATAATGGTATTTAATTGCTATTAAATAAACATGAATATGTGCAATTATTATATATAGTGTTTAATTAACATTGTTGAAGTGATACGGGAAATAATTCCCGAGTGAGAAAGATTCTTGCGATATAGAAACGAGTGCGTTTTCGCACGAGTTTCTATATCGCAAGAATATTTCTCAAGAGTGAATTATTTTTCATATCACGACAAAAATGTTAAATAAACTATATACTATATATTCTGTGATGAATTTCTTTCCAATTGTCTTTTGACACAAGTATTCCTTCTTCGTCACACCTTTGGCGACAGCGCGGAGTAATATCATGACGTAAATTCGTGACGTAATATCGTGATGTCTATATCGTTAAGTTCAGAACATTTGGCTACTGTGCTATCTTGCGCACTAGGCGAAATAGCACAGTAGAGGAAGGGATATGTTATAGATTTTATAATGTCGATCTGTATAGTTCTGTCGAGAAACAGGGTGCCTGAGATAAAACCTTATTTCGGCAGTTACGTTCCTATCCCATCAGGGGCACTTCTTTTGATGACGCCAGCACCTCTTTTGATGACGTCAGGGTATATTTGATGACGTCTGGATAATTTTGAACGGAAAAAAATGGAAAAAAGGTAAATTAAATGATTTTAAACGACCAACATGATAAATAGAATATCATGTTAGTGCCTGATCGTATCCAGTTTATCAGGTTCGGCATGAAAATATTAAAGCCCTCGGCACAGCCTCGGGCTTCATTTTTTCTCAGTCTCATCTGATAAACTTGATGTGATCAGGCGCTCACATGATATTCTCTATTTCTAAAACTGAGAAATTTCTATAATTCATCACAGAATATATAATATAAATGTATAATTGGAAATAAAGCAGTGTAGGATCTATGCTTGATGAATCGGACTTCAAGTTTGTGGGTGAGTTGTGCTATAGTATTATATATTTCACTTCCAACATAAAGACATTTACTGGAGAGAAATCACATTTTAATTCTGGACGATAGTGTTTTAAAATAATTATTTGAAATGATGATGAATATATATATTTCAGTATAGCGTCCTACTAGACATTAGCGTAAAATAAAGAGAAAAAATAAATGTATATATAAATGTAATGACTAGTGGTTACAGACATAATCTAGAACTTGAAAAGGGAATATTAATGGCATCAAGTGTTTCGGACATACACATAATGTAGCATATTGTAAAGTATGAACTGTAAATGATTACGGCATCAGTATACAGAAAAGTATTAACTGTAAAAGCTTAAACACAATACATTATTTGTGAATAAAGTGTATATTATACTTTACTAACATTACTAATAAATACTGATAAAGGTGATCCTTTGGGAGCAACAAACACAATTAAGAGAATAAAGCAGCAGACTCGGTTTTATTGAGTCTGTTCATGAGAAGTAATGAAAGAAGCAACACCTCTTACGCCCCCTAGCACCGGCTTATGGTTATCCAATTTCAATGTTGGTTATTATTGTTCGAAATTAGTATTTACATCAAGTTACTATGTTAATATGTTAAATCGAGTTTTAAAAACATCGATCCAAGATATTCTGATACTAACTTTAAACCATTTGAGGTTGTTTTCATTAATTCTGTTGTTGATTATTTGATGAACAAACACATTGACAAATGGAAACTTAGAATAAACCGAGTCAAAGGTCCAAGTGGTAATGGTGGCAAGTTAAGAACGTATAAGCTGTTTAAATCGGAGTATTGTGTAGAAACGTATTGTCAGCTTATATTACCTTTATATCATCGATCAGCTTTTGCGAAATTTAGGTGTGGCGTTGAACCTGTAAGGCTAGAGAAGGGACGCTATGAAAGCGACCGTGTGTGCCCACATTGTAAGGCAGATGTAGAACTTGAGGCGAAATGCATGTGCTCCTTAAGTGCAATATGTATAATGAACATAGAGATACATTTTTTAAAACAGCTCTTAAAGTCTCTGTTGATTTTAATACATTTAGTGATTTAGACAAGATGAAATTTTTATTTTCCAATCAGGAAATGATAAGAGTTTGTGCCAAGACCTGTTTTAATATCGTACAATCTAAAAATACGTGTTTATATAAATAACACTATTTTAACTGAGTGTATATTTAATTTGAATGTGACATGTATTTTCTGAACAGTTACTGTTAATCAGTTCATGTCTGGTCTAACCTGATGTGATAAATGCTTTTTTAGCTTTATTTATCTTGCTTTTAAAAGGTGGACTAAACTGTCCCCAGGTGCTTATTTACAAAATGCATAGCCTGTCCATGCATACATATTTAATGACGTTTTAAACTAATATGTGTACCATGCTTATGATACACATGCAGACGATTAACAATGACTGCTCAGCTTTAAGCATATTATATATAATGTTTGTATAGGCCGAAACATTTTATTCTATGATATATACATGTTGTGAAAGCAATAAAACCTTCGTATTGGTTCTTTTTGGTTATTGCTTCAGCTATTTGTGAATCTGATGACACGGCTGGTGCAGTTGTACAGAACCAATCTCTTAAGTGCAATTTGTCATATTATTAGTAACCATGTTTTTTCACGAATCCTAACTACAGTCTCACTGATAAATCGACGCATTGCCTGAAAAAGAAGACCCATATTTTAACATGTGTTTCTTCTTTTCTAGTGCGGATACAAGTTATATGTTGTTTATGTAGCTATTTCATCTATTGTTCCATCGTTTTGCTTGCGTTCTATAAATAGATCAATCATCATCATCACGTGATCATCACGTGATCTTGCGTAAAATGTATTCAAACGCTGTAATGTTCTCCAAGGATAGTGTATTGAGATTTGTTACCAGTTAATTTTATAATTTATTTCTCTTGCAACACCATCAAACGCATATCTTCCATCTTTCTTGGATTTATGTAATTAAACAATATACATGGCCTTTATAGACTTCATATAATAATTAATAGGTTTGGTCAGTAATGGTTATCGCATAAGCTACTATCCTTTGTAAAAATATTTTGCTGCCCATTCTCCGGAATAAGATTTTTAGCTTACTTTGTAGTACGCTGTGTAATATTCTTAAGTTTTTACCTCCCTTGCTATGAAATTAAAATGACTGATTCGATAGTAAAATAATCCTGAATACTTGTACCAATCGTATCAGCGAGACCAAATGCAAATCAACAAGATCTGACTGGGTATATATGACGTCATTTGATCCCGAGAGACTATTTTTAGACTTCGGGTCTATTCGGACACTCCGGTTTAGAATAAGTGCCATTATAGTTCATCAAAATTTGTAAAGGATTGTTAGCTCAGTCTGGAGAGCGGCAGTCCCAGAATATTATAAATGGATTCGAATCTGAGTAGGACCCACTTTTTTCATTCTAATTATATTTTTTATGAAAAAACGTTTGTTTAATTCATGCCCAATGATCTTAAAAGGGGTACATCAGGATTTTTCTAAAACATCTTAAATTATAAAATTGTTCCAGTTCACTATATAAAACACTATCAATCAAAATGTGAAGCTAGAACCATTTTGTTAATGTCTAAAGTATGGCTAGGGTGGAATCGCACGTAATATGCTGAAATTAACCCTGGTGCGTCACCTAGGATAGCATGTATTACTGTGCAGAATGAATTTCTTTGCAAATAAAAGATTTTGTAGGCTCATTATGGTTTGGTCATGTAGAATAAAAAATATTAATATTGATCAATTTTAAATCGGACACCTGAACACCCATAAAAAGCATGATGTACTCCCTTAAAGACTTAAGTGTGTGTGTGTGTGTGTGTATGTGTGTGGAGAGTTGGGGAATTTTTTCTTGGTTTAATCGCCTTACTGTATCTGGAAGTACTCTTACTTCCAGATACATTAAACAATGCATTGATGTATTATTACATTCAATTAAGTATTATTATTAAGAAGAGTTGACACATTTTCAATCCATCCATGTCATGCGTGATTGGAAAGAAACCTTCCATTACATGGATGCACAAATCATAGTTCACCATGCTCTAAGTACCTTCGGTACTTTGATGTTATTGTTGTATTACGACTTTGTGCGCGAATTTGGCTACAGTATTGCATATATAAATTTCATATAAAATTGGTGTTTAAGTGCCTACCTCAACCAAAATTCCATTACATTTCTTATAAACTTGGAGTTTAAGTGAAATTTAATCAGACACCAGTGTTTCCTACACTACATTTATCCGCAATAAAATGACATTAAATTTCATGTAAAAGTGGAGTTTAAGTGAAATTTAAGCAGACACCAGTGTTTCCTACATCACATTTATCCGAAATATATTTATCCGCAATAAAATGTCATTAAAATTCATGTAAAAGCGGAGTTCAATAAAACCGAGTCTGCTACTTTTCTCTATTGTTTGTGTTTTTTGTGATCACCTTTCCAGTATGTATTGACATTCACACTGGCCATTGTTTAGTGCTGTTTGGCGGCTGTAAAATGTCGTCCGACTACATATCAGTAATATTATTACTTACTGGTCCTTTGTGATCACCAAGCCCATTCGTTGTGGCATTATAGTAGAATATCGCTTTAAGCCGCTGCTAGTGGACGTGAGTGGTGTAGCACGTTAAATTAATTCTCTTTAACAGAATCAGTTTTTAAAACTACTCTAGAGGCCACTTTAGCCTATCTGCTCTAGTTAAGGCTCGAGTTCAACATTTTGCGAGGAGCAAAGTGTTAGGTATTATTGGAAAGATTACCCCGCACCTTTTTCATGGTACCGTGTTCAGCCCTGATTTTGCACGTGACGAAGGAAAATCGAGGTTAGCTGTCTTAACCCTTTTTCGCGGTTTTTTGTTAGGTGTAAATAAAAATTTACCATGATAGCTTTGTAAGATAACTACATTTTTACAGTGGTGTATGATACGTTTGGCATGAATTTAATATCTTTATATTAATGCCAGTTTTGATTGGGTTTTAAGGCGCACCAACACATGAAAGATTATATGGCGCCGAACAGGAAGGAACATGCCAGACTCATCCTCCATTTACATCGAGATAATATATGGAGGGCCTAGAACCCACTGCTCTAGTGATTTGAGCGAGATGGCACCTGAAACAATGCAGCGGTCATGATGAAGACCTTTAATGAACATGAACAAAAAATGATAAAGTGGAGGGGGTCTAACGTCTAACGGGATCTGCAGTGGTCCTTTTCTTTGCCCGGGAACCACACGGGGCGATACTGTAACGAAACTTGCTGCGTATGTAGATTATAGCTGCCCTACTAACAAATCTTTTCTTTCTTTACAGTCCTTATTTACTGTGTATGCATTTATGTTTGTGATTCACATGTCATTCTATTTATTCCATATTGTACACTGTTGATATCACTTTAATCACTACAACTTCAACAACTTCATTTATGTAAGTTGCTGCTGTTATTTTTGTAGAAAAAAAATATGTATTTTACTTCATGCTCATTTTACCGGTACTGTAATAGCATTTCAAATGGAAAACCTGGTTTTCGAGGAACTGAACAGAAAGCGTGAATACTAGAGATCTATGTTTCTTTTAACAAAGTATCAAACCTATGGGCCATCACAATCTGGGTTCCATGGTAGCCCAGAAATTGTAGAATTGTCAATACATATTGAGAAGATGTGTCGCGCGCAATAATCATGGCAGTGCTTCAAAGGTCAAGGTCACAGTTGGAGGTCAAATGTCATTGTTATCGTGTCAGTCATTAGTCCAAAACTAGTGACGGGATTTGAGTCAAACTTCACACAAATGTCCATCACAATGAGAAGATGTGTCGTACTTAAGAACAATATCAGTGCTTCAATGGTAAGGTCAAAGGTAATTTTTTCATGTTTCAGCAATTATTTCAAAACTACTGAAGGGAATTGCGTCAAACTTCACACACATGTAAATATTTCTGTGTGTTTGTATCCTTTCACAGTATTGAAGATGGTTTGCAGTGGGGGCATCCTTGTCCCATGGACACATTTCTTGATTGGAGTTTAATTGATATATAAAACCTTACATTCGTGCCTATTTAATATAAATTTTATTGAACTCGTTGGATAAATAAAATATTACGCCTGGCATAGGCTCGCATCATCTTATTTGTATTCAACTTGTTTAATAAATTCAATATTAAACAGACACTCATGAAAGAGCCTGTATTTCTTATACCGAAATAGGTTAACATGAAAGTATATATGTTAAATTGATTTTAAAAATGCTTTTACAATTACTGATACATGTTTTTATTAAAACAACAATTTTTTTTTTTAACTTTTACCTTAATTTCAAAATATTTAAATAGAAATCATATCTATATGTAATATCGTAGTCGGTAAAATGATGCTTTGAATCAAGAGTGTTCTTGTAAACATCTATTCGTGCCTTCAACCGGTTAATGTTCCTCCCAATAATTTCATCTTCGCTCATATAAACACATGGCCGCGTTATGAACCTTAACAGGTGTGTATTTTTTAAAAGTAACCAATTAACAATAACCAAACTTACGAAACAACCTCGCAATCAGCACATCAATCTTACATTTTTCTGTCATATAAAATCAGAGATTTATCTCGTAAAAATTGGTTTTACGAGAGAACAATCATGTGATACTCACCTCGAATTACCTTTGAGTTTGTATTGCCAATTAGCTGAACGATACAGGAAAATAAAGAACTATCCCCTGCGACTCACCCAGTATGCAAATTCATAAGCTGTTCGATACATTCTGTGTAGTTTTCTCGCAAATTTACTAAAGAAGATCGTCTTTTATAGTTTTTTTTGGGTGCAGGTTATAAGTATCATCATCATCCAGAATAGAAGGCACCCACGAAGAGAATTGGATCACCGAAAAGACCGAGAATCGTTCGCGATTCGGGGAAGTCCTCCCCGCGACCACGTGCTTTCGGCATGGTTGATGAATATTCACATGATAGCCCAGATCGGGGCTTAGTGGATGATGGGACGTCTGGCCGTGATGTCCCAGTTCGGGGACTAGCCGGACTTTCCGGAGATCGTCTCCGATCTCAATGTTACGGCTTCGATCCGCGTCGGTTTGGTTCGAGTAACATACCCCACCCACCTGGTGTTGGCAATGATTTTATGCCGGCTCTTCCGCCGTTTCCTCCAGTGCTCTTTCCCATGGCCCCAGGTTATGGCTACCCTGGGTATTACCCATATTTCCCCAATCCAGGGTTGCCCCCATCTTTAGGTAGAAGACGTATAGCTCAGTCTATGGGTGGGGTAACGCCGGGTAAGTCTGGTGCATCGGCATCAAACACGACTGATAGTGTTCGAGGTTGTAGAAGGGAACAGGATGTAGACACCCTGTCCCTGTATGCCCCAGATAGGGATAGTCTCTTTGAGGGTGCGTTTGTGGTTATTGAACCACCACCTAAGAAAAAACAGTTAACTCGTCTGTTTGCGACAAAGCCTCCAATCGAGAATTCTCCGGAGGCTGACACCCCAGTTGCTTCGCAGGTTGTACCAGAACAGCACAATGCTTCTGTTTCTTCCTTATACAAGAAGCGTCCAGACCGGGCAGTTAAACCCAGTGCTCGTGACCTGGGGGAGTCTCATCTCTTTCAGGCATTTGGTTCTGATGCCGTCATTCAAGGTCTGCTGGATAAAGATGCGCCACGTTTGTGCCTAGACAGGTCTCAGACCTTCTCCCTGCAGGACAACATGTGTGCGAAGGAGCCTTCTCGATCAGCCGGGTTTTAGGGTTTCCAAGTAGCCATTACATCCTGCTACGCAGGAGTTTTAGAGTGTCCCAGGAGTAGACCCTCTCTTCTTTAAGGCTCAAGAAGCCAAGAATCATGCCTTTCGTGGCTTGAAGTCTAGGAAGGGGAGTTGTTTGACCGATCCCTTTCAGATGTGCAGAAAGCGTTGCAGACCGGCATGACAGCATGCTTAGCCTTACAACAGGGATTATGCAAGGTTATGCTGGATTTAGACATGCCTTTGGACAAGTTTGAGCCAGCTAGGTCAAAAGCTACCCCGACGGAGGCATTTCAGGCATCCCAGGTTATTCTGAATCAGATGGGTAGGGCATTCGCTCTTCCGCATCTGGCTAGACGTTCGAATGTCGTTTTGGATAGTAATCTAGACTCTAAAGATTTCGAGTCCGACCTCACTCAGATGCCATTGGACCCTCGTTTGTTGTTTGGGGAAGGAATCCAAGATGTCCTAGAAGAAAACAAGGTCAGGAGAAGTGCTCTGACCCTCCTTGGCTCTTGTTCTACAGGGAGTAAAAAGCCGTTAAAGCGTCCAGCTGCAACTGCCACTTCTTCGTTTCAATCCGTTGCCTTCTAGATTTAAGCCTCTTGTTTCCTTTCCAAAGAAAGCCACCAATAAGACACCGGCTAGAGGTCGTCCCTTTAATGCCCCTCAAAAGGGAGGGCAAAAACATAGTAGTTTTCGTGGCCCCTTGCCACCCAATGATTCCTGTCGTCAATAGCAATCAATATCCAGAGACGGAGTCCACCCCAGTTGTGGGAGGCAGATTACAGTTTTTAGCATGGTGAACTTGTTCACCAAGCTTTAGTAACCATGTTTTTTTCACGAATCCTAACTACAGCCTCAATGATGAATCGACGCATTGCCTGAAAAAGAAGACCCATATTTTAACAGGTTTTTCTTCTTTTCTAGTGCGGATACAAATAATGTAATGTCATTTAGAAATTTCAAATAATTTCTTCGATACATTGTTTAAATTATATATTGTTTATGTAGCTATTTCATCTATTGTTCCATCGTTTTGCTGTGCGATCTATAAATAGATCAATCATCATCATCATCACGTGATCATCACGTGATCTTGCATAAATGTCCAACAATATATTCATACGCCGTATTGATCTCCTAGGATAGTTTATTGAGATTTGTAACCAGTTAATTTTATACTTATTTCTCTTGCAACACCATCAAACGCATATCTTCCATCTTTCTTGGATTTAGATATTTAAGAACTATACATATATGTTGTGACATGGCCTTTATAGTCTTCATAAGCAATTATCCTGTGTAATTCCTTCTCCAATTGCGCGCGAAATTTCATCTGGTACCCTACTTGTACACATCGCCTGTCTATACCTCGATAACACGGGCGGTAACCATTCCCGCGCGTCTCTTTGAGAGGAGGTCATTACATTCTGAACAATGTAATCGTAAAGATATGTGGTCTTTGATGTTTTATGAATACATGTTAGACAGAACAGAACGCGTAATTGTGCCAGACTACTGTACCGAAATTGAATCCCATTAGATGAAATTGCGTAGCTTTGACAGAATGGCGGGGAATTTTGTATCTGAGTTCGACTCACATAGCCGAGGTCTTCCTCCACAAATTAAACTGGCCGCCATACATAACCTAATTAATCTGTTGATAAATGGCGTAAAACACCATGCAAAAAAATAAATAAGTAAATAAAACCGAAACCGGTTTGATGAATCTTGTTTGGTAAATCCGTACGTTATAATCAAATGCTAAAACTGAAAAAAAGATTTGAGCAATAATGTAGTTGATTTATCAGCATTGATTTACTGATATTATAAATGAATCTGAATGAATAAGAAACACTTAGTGATATATAAAACAACATAAGATACACAATCTGTATTAGAACAAATAAAAGAGGTGTGTTTCCCCTAGCAGCTCTAAATAAAATAGGGTAGGTGGGTAGAATTTTTTGATTTTTTTTGCTTAAAAAAGTTTAGGGTCGGTCGGCTGAGGGAAAAAACACCTACTTTTTTGGCCTTATCTTAATAATCTGAGGCCTAAAAAAAGGTAGGGATCTGTACAATAAACATGGCTATGTGTTTACTCAGTTTATTAGCTTTCGGTCAAAGGCCTTCATCAAAATATACATTTACCCCTAAACCACTACATTATTGCTCAATCCAATGTATTTAAGTGATACATTTTATTTTTTAACATGCATGGCACTGAATAACATCAGGTCACGTGCAAAGTAAGTGAATCCAGAAGGGATTGTTAACTTTGCTCGCGACCTGATGCTATTCATAGTCCCATGAATGTTAAAAAAATAAAATGTATTCCTTATATTTATATTATTATTGTACTCAATCAAAACCCGTTTCTTAACCATTTTCTTCTCTAAATTGATAAAAATGCAGAATAACACCTATATTTATCACGGCAAATGGGACAGCGTAATCGTTCAGCCTCGCCTTCCTTACCTTTTATGGTATACTCACGTCACACGTCACTTGTTTTTTCTTGAAACGTCATAGTTTTAACTGCGCGTGAAGCAGTTAAATGTGATTCATGTATGTGTTATACAAGTACTTACATTAGAAATGTAAATATAAATGAATGAAATGATGTCAGCGTCATCATGAACAAAATAATAAATTGAGTAAACACACAGAAATATTTAATAGTCATCAATATTTTGTGAGTGTATTTTTAATGTGGTTTGTTGTTTAACCCTAGTTAACACGTTAATATAAATTACTTGGTAAATAAAAATAAATTGGTAAATAAAAATAAATTGTGAATATTTTAACCCTTTGGTAAATTTTAATATTAAAAGCCTTAATATATCTTGAAATCATTGAATTTAAATCTGTTCTTCAAAGCCGCAAATGGCAAAACCTTATCTGTGACCAGTGTACACAAGAACAGCTTTAGATTAGTAATACAGGATTGTCAGGTTTATTAAGTTTATATATGCATGGAACATTCAGTACACACCTTGTTCAAGGTCCAGCCAAGGTTCTGTTTTAGCCATCCAAAGTTACTGTTTGAGCCATCCAAAGTTAGAGGAAAAAAACAAATTAATAAAAATAAAATCCCTACCCTACCTAATTTGTTTGAAGATGTTACCCGAAACAAACACTTTTTTAGGCCTGATCTTTGTCATTCGTAGCATCATTGGCCGAAGTGTTCCGAATGATCCGTCTTGAATCTGCACGAATCCATCCCGAGAGCAGTAAACAAACAGTATGGATTTTGAATCTAGTTCCGGTTACATTGTAATCAAACACGACCTTATTCTAAGACGCAATTTCATCATAGTTCACCATGCTCTCAGTACCTTCGGTACTTTGATTTTCTGAGGGAGTTGAAAGTAATAACATCAAACCGGTGGGTTTTGGAGGTTATATGGGAAGGCTATACAATAGAGTTCATCTCTCAGCCTCCAAGCGTCCATGTGTTTCGTAACAAACCAGTACCAGGGAACCCGTTGGCAGCGGAAGCTCTTTCTTCAGAGATCAACAGTCTTCTCTTCAAAAATGTAATTTTTCCAGTTCCTCCAGAGGAAGTAGGTCAAGGTTTTTACAGCACCTTCTTTGTGGTTTCAAAGAAACCAGAGGGTTTTCGACCCATTCTAAATCTAAAACCTTTCAATCATTTAGTCAACCGCAAGGGTTACAGCTCGACTCCCTTCAAACAGTGAAACTAGCAATCCATCCCAAAGATTACTCCACGTCTCTGGATCTAAAAGATGCTTATTACCATATTCCTATTTGCATACCATATTCCTATTTGCAGAGGTCATTAGAAATACCTACATTTCGAGTATCAGGGCAATCACTACCAGTACAGATCGCTTCCCTTTGGACTGTCATCGGCACCGAGGGTGTTCAGCAAGGTTCTAGCCCAAGCCATAGAGTATATCCATTCATTGGGTATGAAGATAATTAGACGACGGTCTGCAATTAGACCAGTCCCCCAAAGCCCTAGTGAAGGACACCAAGCTTGTATGGCGGACGCTGACCAGGTTGGGTTGGATCATTTCTCAAGAAAAGTCACAGATAGTTCCTTCTCAGGATTTCACCTTTATCGGGGGCCGTTTCAACATAGTCCTTGGTACGCTGGGACCCAGCACACCTCGAGTTTTAGCTCTGACCCAGTTGTTAGACACTTTAGTCGGAACAGTAGTGATGCAGGCGAGGTCACTATTGCAAGTTATGGGTCACATGTCTTCCCTGATAGATGTGACACCACTTACTCGGCTGCACATGAGAGGGTTGCAATTCTGTCTCCTGAGACAGTAGCGTCCGAGGAAGGATGCTTTGAGCCTTCTGATTCACCTCGACACCAGTGCCCTCAGCGGCATCCACTGGTGGAGGCATCTGAGTCGTTGGCAAGACGGCGGGCCAATTTGGCCCCGAGTAGGGGACCAGGCTCTATTGACAGATGCTTCCAAGACAGGGTGGGGTGCCCATTTGCAGGACCAAGTATCACAAGGAGTTTGATCGACAGAGGAGTCCAAACTTCATATAAATGTTTTGGAGATGAAAGCGGTGTTAAGTGCCTTCCAGTTGTGGAGTTGTCATTGGAAGAATCAGACAATGTGTCGGTAGTCCAGTGCATCATCCGACAGGGAGAGACAGTTTCTCTCCTTCTTTGCAGACTGACCTTGGATTTGCGGAACTTGGCGTTCAGTCAGGAGATATGGCTAGTAGCAGCTCACATAGTGGGAGTCAACAATGTGTTGGCAGACGATTTGAGTCGTCAGATATCCAACATCATTCAAACAGAGTGGTCTCTGAGACCGGAGGTAACAGAAACAATCTTCAGGACTTTTTACAGACCTCATGTGGACCTGTTTGCGTCCGACAAGAATCACAAACTTCCAGTATATTGTTCTTGGAAAGTGGATCCCAAGGCTGTAGCAGTGGACTGCTTCTCGATCCCATGGAACGGGTTCCTGGGTTATGCTTATCCACCAGCTGTCCTGATACCCAGGTTCTTTTGTCACTTGAAGAAATTTCAGTCCGGATTTTACTTGTGGCCCCAAGGTGGCCGAGAAGACCTTGGTTCCCATCAATATTACAGTACCTGATGGATTACCCAGCCACACTCCCAGTAGTTCCCAACTTGTTAAAGATGCCGGGAACCGATCGCTACCATCCAGACCCAGAGTTTCTGAAACTGGCAGTTTGGCCTCTTTCAGGAAAAGAGTCAGATGTGTTGGAGTTTCGGGATCGGCTAGCAACCTTATGTTGGGAGCCTGGATATCTGGTACAGAGAGGGTGTATGCATCACAGTACAGAGTATTTCGAAGCTGGTGCCTTGAACGGGATATTGATCCCCTTAATGCATCTTTAAGTGATGCATTGAATTTTCTCGCCTTTCTCTCTGACGAGGGTAAACAGTACAGGACAATTTGTGTCTATAGGTCTATGCTGTCACATGTTTTGAGTCAAGTGGATGGTAAGAATATTGGAGAACATCCTAAAGTTATCAGACTTTTGAAGGGTATTTTCAACAGTAGACCACCAGAGAAGAAGCTGGTTCCAGATTGGGACCTTCTCTTGATATTAGATACATTAAAAGGGGCCCCCTTTGAACCTTTGAGCAAAGCTCCCCTTAAGCTTGTCACTTACAAATTTGTGTTCCTATTAGCGTTGTGCACCGCTCGTCGGGTTAGCGACATAAGTCACTTAGCTATTGGGAACTACTGTAGAATACTTTCAAATAAGATCACATTTTTGCCAACTAAATTGGCCAAGGCAGATGATCCAACACATTTTAAGAAAGAAATTACGGTTCCAGCTTTCACAGTTAAGGAACAGCTATGTGTCATTATAAGCATCGCAAACTAGATGCCGAGATCAAAGAGCATTACACTTGAACAGTTTTAGCGGGACATATTTAGCGGGGCTAAAAGTCGATAATCGGCATGGCGTAGGGTGCGACAAGTCGATAAGTTTAATTATGTTGTCATCGAATGACAAATAATTAGATTTTTTACAAAAGAGGAGACATATCTAAGCATCAAGTTGAACAGTTGTCTAGAGTAACTAATCCTGGATTTCATTTATTTCAGGTAAGACGTTATATTTGATACACTGGTTCCTAATATAATTCATATTTATACACACAAGGTTCCATACAATATTCATATTCTAAACAGTAATGAACTTGTGATCTATATAAAATAGCCCACTTAAATTGGCGTTTGCGTCAAACGTAGTCACGATGTTTCTAGATTTATCAACTCATATGTGTGTCTGTTAAACTTTCAACGGCGGCATTTTCAGACTATCGCTAATCACCTTTTAAGATTCTAACAAATATATGACAAGTGAGAAGGGGATGGGAATAATCATCATTTATTAAGTAGGCTTGAATGTTATTGATTCAATAGGTGCAGTAAAACTTGTTTCTCTCTAATCATTTTCATTTTGTCTTTGAGATATAGACTATATATTCTGACCTACGTAGATGGGTGACTTTGATTTTGTCTTCGCGATTCAAACCCGAACAGTCCAAACAGTGTCTGCATATTTATTACGGCTCAGTGGTCGAGTCTTATTCACTATAAAATATGATGACTGGTTCCGTGCACCAGCCAGAGTATCTGCTGAAATTCATATTACCATGTTACTTACTATGTATTACCAGGACATAATTTGCTAGTTGGGAACTTGATTATTTACTATCAAATATTCACCACTATTTATCTTACATTTATTTCACATGTGTAAACAGTTTTGACAATGTAGTAATCATGCCTCTAAGCTGCATAGCGCCAAGGTTGACATAGCGGGAAGCAAACAATTGACATGTCGCCAGTACTGAGATATCTCCGCCCTATTGTTGATGTCGGAGTATATTGACAATAGTTTATATAACAAAGTTGCACGTGCTTTATACACGTGCTGTTGTTTGTCGGAGGTATCGTTCTGGTTTGATTGGTTGAAATGGATAAATGATTGACAACTGGCAACTAGGCTATTAATCTGAATCGCGTCGTTGGATTTATGTGTACATGGCGAGTCAAGTCTGATAGAGCAACGAGATTTTTTTCTTTAACTTCTTTCTTTTAACCCTTTAATCCTTGAGAGTGTTTTCATTGGAGATGCAACAATAAAGATAATTACCAAAAAGAAATGCATATTAAGACCATGGTGTTCATTAGAAAGAGAACGCTTTACGCATTTATCTTGCGTTGGCTTCATCGTGTTAAACCAGGTACTGTACAGGTCTCTTTCTTTATTACTTGTAATTATTGCCAGTAAATAATGCCAGTTTCGTTTTTAGTGAAAACTCTCATTCCGTACAAACAACTGTGTGACAATCGTTTCCTTGTTATACAAATTGACCTGCGCTGTGTTATTATATACACCATCCGAATAATGGAGTGACGTCACAGCGGCATATGTGCATGACCACTCGGTATATGCTCTTACATATCGTTGGGTTATCCAAATGGCAGTTCACGACAGTCATCAATTTTAATTGTCGGCAGTGGCGCATTCTACAAATACAACGGACAACTGCTGTTCTTTGATTTGATACATTGCCAACGTCGCATAGTGCTACGCTCCCTGTGCAAAGAGTGCCAATACATAGATATATTGTTGTATATATGCTGAATAACATTTTGTTAAACTAACTTGTTTCCAGATATCATTTATACACGGCTGTTATTCTGATGTCATATATACAGCATTCTTACAGATGTTTATGATTTTTATTACAGATACCATATTGCGGCCATTATTACTTTTCCTAGAATGAGCAGCTTTCACCACTTATATTTACAGATTTTCTGGTATGCCTCACCACAGATGTGCGATTGTCCGGAATTTGTTGACCCGTCAATCTGCCTATGTAACAGGCTTGCGGTCTTATACTGGTCATATACACGGCCATAGTTGCTGTTTATCCGGCATATAGCTGTTGACCAGTCAATGTATGGTCATATTTCTATTCTGCTTCATAGAAGATGATACATATACAAGGGTAGGAACGTACGTCACGGACACCTGCACTTCTGATAGCACGTACACGTGCCAACGCTCGATTCGGTGAGTAAAACCTTTTTTTCTATGAATTCAATGATATTTGTAAAACTCAACTAGTGCAGAGAAGGCAGCCTGCTCTCAATTATATGTAAACGCATGTGACTTTCCAAAAGCATTTACGGTTAAGTCCTGAAAACGCGACAAAGTCAATTTGAATTCTGATAGTGCGTACACACAAACACTTGACATTTGAAAACTTGTAAAATTTGGTCTTATTTCAACTTTTCTAAGTGAAAAGAAGCTGAGCCGGAGATTTGTTACTCCAAGCCGTTTTAGATATGCAATGTTCCATGTCATTATTGCCTTGCTTGAAGACGTCCAGACGGAATATAAGACATGATAGCGCGTACGAAGTGTGAATTTGAGAGATAGCACGTACACACAAGAGTAAAACGCATTTAAACAGATAGCAGGTACACAAGAACCCATAAAAGCTGAAAATTGGGTAAACGATAGTACGTTCGTTAATTTAATGTTAATTTAATGCAAATAATGAGTTGATATATGGAATGTTTTATATTTTCAGATATTGACCATGAGAAGAAAAAAATCAAACCTGACTTTGAACAGAAAAAAAGAACGAGAGAAGAGAGAATTGAGGAAATGCATTACTAACAATTTAACAACAATTCCAGTGAAAAACGTTATTCTGGCCAGCAGTTCATTTACATGTCCTGGAAGCTCACCCAAGTCACCAAACGATTAACTGAAGTCGGTTAAACGAAAACAAAGTGAACATTTAACCCCAACACAATCTCCAGTCACCAAGCGGTTGGCTTTCGAGACGGAAGCACGTGAAAGTATTTGTAAAATACAAAGTTTATTTGAAAGAAAATAAAGAAAAATTGTTCATACACATGTTTGAATTGATGACGAAAGTAAAGTTATGGCATCTGCATTGATACAATTTAGCGGATTTAGTGCTTTTAATTATATACAATGGTATTTTAGTTTCCAAAGCTATGTATTCACACTTTGTTTGGCTTGCAAACCTCGTGTTTTTTTCAATGTAGAATAGGACGAGAATACGAAATTTATTTCGCAATCTCGCAATCTCGCGAAATTGAAAACGCGAGATCGCGATGGCCCTAACAGGATTCCGTATAATAGTGATTTGTGATTGGGGGATATGAATCCTTTTCCGTTTTTATTGTGCCAGACTATAACCTTATTGGGGAAGTTGACTTCACTGAAGACTGCCTCTGTACACTATTAACACACATTTGATTTACAGGCATCATTTGAGAAATGTCAGAATGTACCTACCCAATCACATGCAATTTTATGTACGCGCTATCCATCATTTTCTCAATTATTCATGTTGTGTGTACGTGCTATCTCTCAAACTCTCACTTCGTACGCGCTATCATGTCTAATATTCCGTCTGAACGTCTTCAAGCAAGGCTATAATGACATGGAACATTGCATATCTAAAATGGCTAGGAGTAACAAATCTCCGACTCAGCTTCTTTTCACTTAAAAAAGTTGAAACAAGACCAAATTTAACAAGTTTTCAAATGGCAAACGCACTATCAGAATTCAAATTGACTTTGTCGCGTTTTCAGGACTTAACAGTAAATGCTTTTGGAAAGTCACATGCGTTTACATATAATTGAGAGCAGGCTTCCTTCTCTGCACTAGTTCAATTTTACAAATATCATTGAATTCATAGAAAAAAAGGTTTTACTCACCGAATCGGGCGTTGGCACGTGTACGTGCTATCAGAAGTGCAGGTGTCCGTGACGTACGTTCCTACCCATGATATATTATGCCATCAAATTCTGCTTTGTCTTTATTCCTCAGACCACTCGGATATTGGCCATGGCTGAAACCCCCAGTTTTCGATACGTGCTTGCCCGCCTACCGCGTCGCTTATGGCGGGACACGTGCTTGTCTACACGTGTTTGCGTGTCTTGGCATAGCCAGCACTTATCTGACTAACACTGAGTGAAAACGATATAGTTTACACGATAAATAACCATTAATTTATTATTATACTTCCGATATCCGGAGTATAAATTAAAGTAAAACATTTCTAATCTTGGCGATCTTCCGATTTTCCGGAGTCTAATATATTCAATGACCAGCCAAAATGCCGATTGTGTTTATACAGGGCGGCGGTCGAATTTATAAACTATTCCCGATTGTCCGGAATATAATTATTGTTGACCTTCCGATTTCCCGGAGGATAAAATATTCAATGACCAGCCAATATGCCGATTGTTTTATACAGGGCGGCGGTCGAACTTACTTTAAAATATTCCCGATTGTCCGGAATATACTTTTTGTAGAATTGTCCGAAAATTTCATATTGTCCGAAATAAGTAATTATACGTTGAACTGTCAATATGTCCGATTGTCCGGAATAAGTAGTTGTATGTTCAACTGTCAAATATTTCCGAGTGTCCGGAATATGAAACTACAAGTTGATTTGTCAATACCTCCTATTGTCCGAAATAAATGTTGAATTCCCAATATGTCCGATTGTCCAGAATAAGTAATTATATGTTCAACTGTCAATATTTCCGATTGTCCTGAATATAATTAACATATGTTGAACTAGCACTTTATTTATGCATTATTAATTATAATGACATATTAAATACATAACATCAGCAATGATCAATAATGCCAAAAAATAGCTTTTAATAAAAGATGATTCTCAGACGCTAATTAGCCCTCTTGATATATTCGTTTTTTCGTTATTTCGCTCGGCGTCTTTTCGCCCCGCGGTTCGCAATTTATTATCATTTCGGACCACACCCAACTAATTATCGTCATTATGTTAGTTAACATTTGGCGTTAAAGAGTTGCATAAGCTCTGCTCTGCTTCTTTCAGTTAAAAAAACACATTTTGCACGACGATAGTTACCATCTCTAGAAATTCAAAAGAAACCAAGAGTAGAGGGGGCGCCGTTTTATTATTTGTTCACTATTTATAGATATCCATAATTGAATTAAAGGTATCTATAATTCGAATATAAAATATCTTATATTATTTATAGATATCATTAATTATTTATAGATATCTTATATTCTAATTATGGATATCTTTGATTCATTTATATCTCTAAATCGATGTATAGATATCTTCTATTCGAAATATATCTCTAAATCGATGTATAGATATCTTCTATTCGAATTATGGATATCCATAATTCATATTAAGATATCATTAATTGACGAGCATTTATAGATATCTTAAATTAGATGTATAGATATCTAGAATTCAATTTAAGATATCCATAAATCGATTAATAGATATCTTTAAATGAATTATTGATATCCATAAATACCGTTGAATTATTGATATCTATAATTTAATGCATTCGATGTCCACGAACTGGTCTGGTAAGGGCGCGGCTATTGATTCCACGGCTGAATAAACTGATTTATAGATATCTATAATTCGAAGCGATTTAAAGAAGCACCACACGCCAATATTTTTTTTTGTATCAAGTTTGTGTTATTCTAAGAGAACCTTGATGTATACATCGCTCGTCATGACTGAATACAATAACAGCGAACGGTGATACAGTTCATTTTCTATTTTAATGTGTTGATGCGCAAGTCGTAGATGCTAGGTTAATACGATTTTTAACTCGATTACTCGGAGTCGGTATTGCCGTTGGCTTAGCGTGGGCGTCGGTACCGGGTTCCCCATCACATTCAAATGTTGTACGTTGCAAGTTGAACTTAAAACATGCCCTGTACACCCAACTCCCGCCCATCTGCTTATATTGATGCCAAGATGTGCATATCATTGACAGATTCCGTGTCAAAATCGTAATTAATAGTATTACCAGAGTTACAACCCTTCAGTAGGGGCTCCGTGGACACGTGTCTAGTTTAACAATGTTTCATACGTTTTTTGATATACTGATAGAACTTCAAGCTTTTGTGATATAGTGGTAGTTTTAGAAAATGACGAAGGTCTGATTCTACACTCAGGTTTAGATTTCGTCCTGAAACATCAATTCGCTTCGAACAGTGCATTAAGCTCCGTATAACTGTTGTCCTCATTGAAACAGCATTACGAATGTCTAGAACCAGTTTATGCTAGCTGCTAGAATATAATTGTCTTCTTTTCCTGAGATAGGCCTGAGACTGTTCTATTTGATTTCGAAAATTGAGATTTCAAAAACAATTGTTTGACAGATGAACATTTTTCACAAAATACACTCTTGAATACAATAAAAATATGAGCGTTTACGTGTCTAAAACTAATTTATACAATCGTTTTACATCATATTTGTTTTAAACAGGAACATGCGTGATATATATTAATATTTTATAATGTAATTGCTAAACATTTTCATTAATCTGGTATTGTCTTTGTACTATGCTTGATAAAAGGGTCTACATTTGCGGGGTTTGATTACAAAAAACACACACGTTTATACAGTAGAATACAAGTGCAATCTACGTGAACTTCGGGTGGTGATAAAACAAAACTGATGTCCAATGAAAGAGCACATGATATATATTTATATATGTATTAAGGGTGTATATTAATTGCGCGAATGTGATTTTATTTGAAATGTCTTAATTTGCAAAGAGGGTAATATTGGGTCAAAACACGAAACCAAATGAAATGCTAATAGACCGTCGGACAATGCGCAATTGCTTACGCTGTTTGGCGCATGGTCAGTACAGCTAGATATGTACATTTTATAAAAAGTGTCATTCTGCACGTAACTGTTTCATGATTTGAATTTGATATTCTCTTTCACTAGTGCGTGATATTTTCTTCCAGCAGTGCGTGATATGCTTTAATTTATTTCGCAATCATGTTTTTGTCATAAAACGACAGTAGTGTTAATGTTCTTTTGCTCACTTCCGAGGGTCAATCACAAAGTTCGTGAACAAGTAGGATATGTTTTTACGAAAATTATATGAAAAATATATAAGTTAAACTTGCATCAAACTTATTCATGTAAACACTGGCACTGTAGTGACTAGCACGTTAATAACAGATTGAAGTTTCAAACATTCAATGAAATGCAGAACAAATAAAAACCTCGTGGAAAATTGACTAGTTTCAAATGAGTTCTCTCGTTAAATAAATAATTATTATTATTATTATTATTATTATTATTATTATTATGTAAGATGACAACGTTGAGGTTGTGACACGACAGCGTACATGTTGTATGCAAAATGGTGGATTCTGTCATATCTCAGCAACTTATTTGTTTTCAATCACTAAACATACTATTTTCATTTAAAAAAAAATCTACCAAGGAGCTTACATGTTTTTGATTATTCTGTTAATAATCTGGGGTATTTGATCAATAATGCACTTGATTTTGATATAGTTTACAATAGTACTCTTGTACACAAAAATAGGAATACTCAGACTCCCATTAGAACGTACAAGGCTAGGATGCTCGTTATACCTATATCATAGGGGCAACTTGACCGTTTTGTCAGGTATATGGTGTCAATCGATGTGTATAGTTGTACAATACAGTTTTATGATCAGATTTGACGGGTAATGGGATATCCATGTTTACATTGTCACATTAGTGTCAAGCCTGAACCACATCCCAGACAGAGTCCTGCTATATAACCAAGCTAAATCCGGTCTCAGATCATTCCGAATTCAGCTAATAAAGTGTTTATATGTTACTGGAACTGCTATTTTATTCTAGATCTCTACCCGCATTGACTAGTTAAAATTCCCTATAAAAAGTGGTGGTATCCAATTTGATCTCAACCTCCACATATGCCAATACTATGTCTCCCCAGTCCTTTCACCGGGGTAGAGGATGTGGAGGACTGGATCTCCTCATTCGAAGCTTGGGGTGTCTGGAATAAACTGGACAAGCCCAGATTAACCAGTGGGCTGAGGATTTTCCTCAGTGGAAATGCTTTTGTGACAACATGTAAATGCCCGAATGCGAAGGCGATTTAGCGGAAGTTATAATAGGTTTGAAACGACAGTTTGTTAAAGACACTTATCATGACTTAAGCATATACGAAATGGTGCAGTCGGACAACGAAAGTGCCATAGACTTTTTAAATCGCCTAAAGGCGCGGGTTATAAAAGAATCAGATCCCCTGGAGGATTTGGTTCTGGTTAAATTGGCAATTAAGGGGCTAAGGAGCCAAACGAGAGCATTTGTCATCTCTCGGGAGCCTCAGTCCCTAGATGGCGTTATTCGATTTTCACGACGAGTGTGAAACAGCGTGACCTGTTGAAGATGCATCTGTCTCGGCACTATCTAGAGTGGAGCAAATATTTTCACAGCTGTTAACTGAGAAACAAGTTGCGCAAGTCTCAACAAGCGAGACACAGGATCAACGTCAGGGGCCAAGTTGGCAAACACAAGGTTATCAGAAGCACCAACCAACAACAAACGTGGCAACAGCAGCAAGAGCAGCAGCAACAGTCATGGCAACATCATCCTAAACGGCAACGACAATCGCAGCAGCACTATCGGCAACGACAACTGAAGCATCAACGGCAACGACAATCGCAGCAGCACTGTCAGCAACGACAACTGCAGCATCAACGGCAAGACAATAGCAGCGGCACTATCAGCAACGACAACTGCAGCATCAACGGCAACGACAATCGCAGCAGCACTATTAGCAACGACAACTGCAGCATCAACGGCAGCGACAAAATCCCCAGCATTATCAACAACAGCAGCAGCAACAACAGTCAGAATGTCGAAATTGTGGGAGTAAGTCTTGTTTTTTCTAACAAATTGACGGTGGAAACCTGCTCAGCGGAATAACTGGGCGGGGAACGCCGCAAAATGATGCCATAATAAAAGTGCTAAAAACAGATCAAAAATAATAAACAAACTTAAAACACATCAATGCAACAATATTAACGTATCAACCTGTTATCCAAAACGTACAGAATCATCACAGATAAGTAACTTTAATATACCCAAAGATATGAAAACGTTTTCAATACCATTTGACAAAAATCTGGTCAAAGTCGTCATAAACAATAAATCAACTCTAAGTTTATGTGATACTGAATCTGATATATGTTGCGTATCCCGCACGTTTTTGGAAAAGGTGAATGTCAAAACCAAGTTAAAACAGATTACAAATGTATCACAAGTTCTCGGTGTGAGTGGAACGGTTCACAATGTCTTAGGAACAGTTGATTTGTCTTTAAATGTGTACACTTTACAGTGAATCAAACATTTTATGTTTGAAAAAACATCAAACTATGATCTTAGGTATAAACATAGATGAACTCTACTTCTATGACGGGACTGCCAAAGTCTCAAATTTCAATCAAGTATAGGTGTAGCTAGGGTTAGAAAACCAGTAGTGATACAACCTAATCATGAAGAGTTACTAGAAATAACCATTAATCATTGTCCGAAACAACAAAACTGAAATAGTTCTAATAGAACCATCAGCAGATTTTCCACAGATGAAATTAATTGGAACGAAATGTTTAGTTTCAAAAAGGAAAAACAAGGCTATAATAAACATTATGAATCCAAAAACGTCGAAATATCTCTTTCTGTTTCGTCAGTAACTAAAGCAAATATATTTGCATTTAACAAAAACACTAACATTAATACCAACCAAAACAAACAAAAAGTCAAAATATTGAGTTTGATCAAAGTAAATCGGATTTAGACGAAGAACAAAAGAACGTCTTGCAAAACCTTTTAACTAAAAATAGAAATGTATTTGCAGCAAACACAAGTGAATAAGGCAAAACTAATATTATATCACACACAATTGTCACCAATGATTCAAAACCAATGAGGCAGACTTTTTATCTCCAATCACCACACGTTCAAACGGAGTTAGATCGACAAATCAAAGTACTTTAGAAAATGATATCATTGAAAATCCAAGCTCTCAGTGGGCAAGTCCAGTTGTTATGGTTAAGAAACCTAATGGTAAATATCGCCTCTGTTGTGACTTTAGGAAAGTTAACCAAAATTACTGAAAAGGTGATTCTTTGGAAGCAACGAACACAAACAAGGGATAAAAGTAACAGACTCGGTTTTATTGAGTCTGTTCATGAGAGGTAATGTAAAATGCAACACCTTTTACGCCTCATAGCACCGGCTTTAGCGATATTGTACTTTAAAGTCACAAGGATCGGGCTTGATGATCCTAAAGGACCAGTAAGTAATAACACTACTGACGTGTAGTCGGGGAGACTTTTTACGGCCGCCACACAGCACTAAACACACAAAGTCACAGAAAAGTTTTACTGGCCTTTGCCAAGGTTAGGTGATGTATTTGATGAAGTTGGCAAAGTAGGAGCTCAGTATTTCAGCGTTATTGATTTGACCCAAGGTTTCATCAAATCCCCATGGATCCTGCAACAACAGATCGCTCACCATTTGTCAGGACTTCCGGTTGTTACCAGTGGAAGAGTTAAATTCTGAACGACTCCGAAACGCAGGTGTAACACTTAACCCAGTAAATGTCAATTTAGAGCCAAAGAAGTTCCATGTTTAGGCCGTATTATATCAAGAGATGGCATCAAACCTGATCCTAAAATGGTTGAAGCTGTTAGAACATTTCCAGTTCCGAAACACTTAACTGAAACAAGAAGGTTTTTAGGCTTATTCCAGTACTACAAAAGGTTTTGTAAATATTTTTTCATTAATCACTAGGCCTTTAAATAGCCTAATGCGAAAATACACACCTTACATTTGGGACGAGAAGTGTAATACAGCTTTTGAAACTTTAAAAGATGTTTTAACTAGTCCTCCCATAATGGCTTATCCGAACATGGACAAGGAGTTTATCTTAACGACGGATGCTTCTGACAGCAGTATAAGCTATCACAACCTGACTTCTATGGTGACGTAATTTACAAACTTCGTAAGATCCTTGGTCATGATCACTTTCATACTATCGAGGTTAAACTTGTTAAAAGATTTATCAAAAGAGGTTATGACCCTACCATTTTGCAACGCACTGCATGCTTGGTGGTGGATCTATTTACAGTTCGTCACACTACTTTCCTCTTTGATTGTGCGATGACCGGACAGGCTTCGGACGCTATGATGACGTCTACCTAAAGCCCTAAAGGACGGTGACGTTAGATGTTTGTCTGCAGTCTTGTCTTGTCGTGCCCTCAATGGATTATTCTCTTGTTGCTCTGGCTTCTGCCAAGTCATTGAGTACATTCTTTGTGACTTTCTATGCTATTTATATATATACGAGCATCTTTGTGTTTTACTTATATTGTCTATTAATGCTGCCTTGTTGGTTAGAGAATAGTTCATGGTGGGAATTTGTTTATTTACTCTGTCCCGTTTAATTTGGTTGACGGTAGGGTAAGTGTGAGGTTTGGTGCACCCTAGAACAAGGTTTAAACCCCCAGCAGCCTTTTTTTGAAACTGACCGTTCCAAGGCGGTAGCCCTATTGTCAACCCTTTTGTGTTTGTGATGTCTTATTTGGCCTTTTATTAATCTTTAAATTTGCTCTTTGTTTCTGTGTCTGTGTGTTTGTGGTTGAATGTCGTCCTTGAATGCTGCTTTTCCTGTTCGATTTGTATATCTATATTCACATCTTATTTCAAAAGAACAATGCCGGAAAAGAAGTGGTCGTAAATTATGGAGGAAGGGCTCTGAAAAAACATGAATTGAGATGGTCAATAACTAATAATGAAATAGTAGGCATTTTAGAAGGCATAAAAACATTATTTAGCGTCTTCAAAATTTCAAGTTATAACTGATCACCAAGTACAAACTTCATTAAAACATGTCAAACAATCAACATGCCGATCAAGTCTTTTACAAGGATATGACTTTGATATATGCCACCAAAGTGGATACAAAAACCAAAATGCCGGTAAAGAAGTTGTCGTAAATTATGAAAGAATGGCTCTGAAAAACTGTGAATGGAGATGGTCAACAACTGATAAGGAAATGTTAGGCATTTTAGAAAGCATGTCTATTTAGCGTCTTCAAAAGCTCAAATTATAACTGATCACCAAGCACTAACTTCATTAAACATGTCAAACAATCAACATGCCGATTAGCTAGATGGGCAAGTCTTTTACAAGGATATGACTTTGATATATGCCACCGCAGTGGATCCAAAAACCAAAATGCCGGGAAAGAAGTGGTCGTAAATTATGAAAGAAGGGTTCTGAAAAACTGTGAATGGAGATGGTCAACAACTGATAAGGAAATGTTAGGCATTTTAGAAGGCATGTTTATTTAGCGTCTTCAAAAACTCAAGTTATGACTGATCACCAAAATGATAGAAACCACAGCGTCCGAACGCAATGGCATCGTAGGTCCGCACTGTACTGCAAACAAGGACTTGAAACTACAATTAAAGAGACAAAAAACAACAGAAAGGGTGGTGAAGACAGGGTTACCGACTTGGAACGGTCAGTAGGCAATAAGACCCACTGGTTAGCTTGAATCGATTTTATATGCGCACAATCCTCGCTATTATCCGCCCAAATAGACAAGACAGTGTAAACAAAACTAAATCCCATCAAAAGGAAATATCTAACAATAAAGTCCACATCCAGAGAAACCAACTAAAGATATACATACAAAATAATAAACATCTCAGGATGTATCCAGAATCGTACTGAACAACCATATTAGTTGCAGCTAAAGAGAAGACCAATCTAGGGTACGACCAGAAAACCCGAGGGACGAAAGCTCATGCACCCACCTCCCTTAGTTGGGGTTTCAGTAGGTACAATCATAGAGTCCCAAGAGGTAGTCCAGTCATCGCAAAAGTGAAAAGTGAAGCGTAATGACTGACTGTAGAGGGGTCAATCACTAAACATGCAGTGCGCTGTAAAACCAAGGGGTTATATCCTTTTCTGACGAACTTCCTGATTAAATTTGTAAAGCGATCAGGAAACACGTCAGACCCCTTTAACTTTCGAAGTTTATAGACCACATCTCCATAAAATGAGGGTTGTGATATGCCTAGTCGCAGAAGTGTTTTAAGGTTGGTGTTGTACTTTTCCAGCAGGCCCTCGTTGCGGCGGTAGAATTTAGAGAAAGATCTACGTAGTTTGTGATAACGAAAACCCTACTGAAGAAGTTTACTTGTAATAACTTGATTACGATCATTGAAGTCTATAACATCATTACACGCTCTAGCAAATCGAATGCCAAGCACTAACTTCATTAAACATGTCAAACAATCAACATGCCGATTAGCTAGACGGGATTGTCTTTTACAAGGACTTTGATATATGCCACCGCAGTGGATCCAAAAATCAAAATGCCGATTGTCTGTCAAGACAATATATCCCTCATATGATTGTTCGAATGAAGATGATTTAATTGATGTTATTCCAAGTGTAGACAGTCTCAGTATTGAATCGCCTTATCATGATAGTGCTGAAATAGAAACAACAGCCAACAGGTGTAAACAAAATTAATTTCATATACCCACCAGTTATAGTTCATGTTTTGAAACCGCAAATGTAGGTAATGAAAACCGCAAAGAAATCGATATAGCTAATAAACAAAGATTGTGCAATGACTTTAAATAAATGATACAGTATTTAGAAACGGGTAAATTGCCTGACGACACTAATATAAAGAGGGATAAAATTATAGCAGAATTAAATTACTACGCTTTGTTAGATGGAGTCCTGTAGCATTTTTACGAGTCTCGTGCAAAGAGTCAAAGTATGATAGAACTATCCTGCAATTAGGCCTTCCGACAACTTTTTAAGACAAGTTACTTTATACTCATTACATGATAATCCTGCTAATACAGCAGCTGGTAGCAGTCCTGCGTGAATGTATATGTCCCCTAAATTTCTTTGTGGATATTCGAGGGTAGATATTTTGAATCATGGTGCGAAGTGAGAAATTCAAAATGGCGTCCAAAATTACCTAATCAAGTAGGTTATCGCTCTGAAACAACAGAAACTATGCCAACTCCAAAACTGGGGAATCCAAAATTATTAGGGATGGTCCAATAAAAGGAAACACAATTTTCAAAAATACAGAGATTAATGTTAAAGATACTTCCGCAGACGAAGAGAAAACTCATCAGGGAGGTAGCATTGACTCACAAACAGAAGAGCTTATGTAGAAAAGATAATAAAATGTAAATGCATAAATAAGGTTCTCCATTATCTTGTCAAATGGGTTAATTTCCCAACGGCAGACTGGCTGGCAACCACATTCTAATTTACCTCTGTGGATGATTAGAGAATTTCATTTCAAAAGAGCTAATCACGGAAAGCGCCGTAGGAGACCTCGTCCTAGTTACCTTGTAAAAACAGAGTCCAGGAACAAAGATATTAATTAGTCAAGGAAGTCACAAATACAAATCCGTTTACTTTTATGTGTATGCGTAGACATATATAAAACTGAATGCAGGTTTATGGAAACTAAAAGCTAGCCAGATAACTGATTTTTAGGAAAAACAAAAGAATCAGTTCGAAATACTTGATAAAGTAGAAATCAATTCATACTTAATTTATGATCCTATACAGGACATAATTCAGAGTTATATCTATTATTGATCGGTGACATGATCATGATGCAGGGAATGCCTACAACCACTGTTATACTATATATCCTTTAACGAAATCTGTAGGTTAAGCTTAGCGGCCTACCTTTAAAGAGGCTCTATATCTTTTTGTCCATCAGTTGATATAAACTTTACTTAATTATAAAGAGGACTACGAAACAGGTAAATGGCAATAATTTCACCCAATGTAATATGCGTTTTGCTGGGGAAAAACAGGATTGAAAAGATCGAATTTTTGAAATTGTATTCGTAATTGTTTTAGACAAGCCGATTGCGGAGATTTTCCGATCTTATTCGTTTACAATCGGAACTACCTCGTCTGATTAGCGAAGAGTTCCGATCGATTCGTTTGCTATCGGAACTGCGCCGAATAGTTTGTAATCGCATTGCGCATGTCCAAGAAAATCGTAAAAACCCGTAGTTCTCCGGCAGGAATAAACGGCTGGGCAGCATTTTATTCAAGATATTGTTTTGATCATAATTAATAATTTACAGAACTGGAATACGAACCATGTTTCTTTTTAGAATACTGATAAAATAGCTTTGTATACATATAAATGCAGTAATATTGAGTATTTAATATTTTATATTAAAAATCGCGTAGATATAGGTAGTGCCTCTTTAAGTTCATCAATCTTTCCTATAATCTTCACTCTCTCTTATCTTTATATGTGCTGGTAGTAACAGGTGGATGTATTGGGCACTTATACGGTTAATTGTCTATGTAGTCCCTTCAGCCGCGGCAGATACAGAAAAGAGATTGAATTATGGAACTTATTTCACAAAAGAAGGAATGATCCACTTTTCCTCGAAAACATTCATCCACACTTTTGAAATTAGACTACCAGAACTCTTTGAACTGCCATATATCCACGATTGCGAAGGTAATGCAACGTGTGCATTCCTAAAACGAATTTTCACACAGATAAATGTTTTAAAAGGACAAACATTCAGTCAGCTCAATTTCACGATAAGTTAAATCCATACTCTAGTACCACATAACAGTTTTCAAACAGATTCTCGCAAGAAAAGAGCCTTGTTAGGATTTGTGGGTAAGCTTTCCCGCTCGTTATTTGGTACATCTACAATGGATGATATCAATGTTCAAAAATCACATATAGATTCAATCATTAAAATCAGCAATACACTAACAGGAGCGTTAAGCCAACACGAGAAAGAATTGTCAAGTTATATGATCAACACAGACAAAAGGTTTGAAAATGTAATATCAGGAGTACAAGATAACCACAACTCTATCACGTACATGTAGCTACCCAACTAAATGAACACCATCAAACTCTAGAACAGGCCCAACTTTCTCAAGGTTCAATGCTCTCAACACAATTAGCTAAGTCTAATGAATTAAATATGCAATCCGAAGAACTCAAAATAGATTTTCAAGATTAAGTGAAAGTAAAGTTATCCCCATTTGTATTACCATCACACATAATAAAACAAGCTATTAAAACATTAAGCCAGATTTTCGAGAATAAATAAAAACAGTAGCTTTGATTCACCAAGATCCAGCTTATTACTATAAATCAGCTGATTTTCTATTTGCACGCAATAGTTCAAATTTGTAAATACCAGTAAAATTCCCAGTAACATCAATCTCAAACAGATTCAAGTTATTCTCAGTTCAGACAGTACCGGTGTCAATAAATGAAACTTCCTCACATGCAACTCAAATAAAGCGTGGGAATAATTATTTCTTAGTAATTGAAGACAACCAGAGATAATGTCGCTCGCAGACGCTGGCATACAAAGTTGTTCAAACAGGATGTATTAATTTGAAAAACTACAAAGCCGTTAAATATGTAGCAACGCCTTCATGTGTAGCATTTTTATATTTTGAACAAAAACAAAACATTCACCAATACTGTGATTTTAGATTTGTTCGAAATGGACTGGAACACAATTCATTATTAGTTGATGATGAGACGCTGGTAGTGACTAAATCATCATTAATATCATTTGATTGTTCAATAGGACAAATTATAAAGCACGGATGTACATACTGCACTGTAACGTCACCATGCATGTGCTCGGTAACTCCAGAAAACGTGTATCTACCGGCGAGAGTCGGTGCATGCAAGCAAAATGATACTAAAGTGGATATTTATTACCCAGTCAATTTAGCATTAGTACATGAATACTTTGATTCTGGCATATATGACACCATTGAAGCCAATACCCATGTTAATAAATCCATTGCTATCAATATTTTGTCCTTTAAAATTAAATCACAAAATGAATGACATACTTGTAAACGATCAACACTCACACCTTAGCCTAAAACGCATGATAAAAGTCTCTAAACAGAATGCCGTAATTGTTCTAAGTTTGTCGATCAGAACCTTTTTAGAAGGTTCAATAAGTATTAACTCTGAATGGCCAGGTTCCTTTGAAATAATCGCAATCGTTTCTTTAATTGTTTCCACTATAGTTACAATACTAGGTATTGAAGTCGTAAATTTAAAATATTAATCACAGCATTAGTGTTACTGGAAGCCCCACATTTGGTGAAAGCCTCAACCTTACCAACCTTCATATAACCATGCAAAAGCCGGTCTCAGATCATTCCGAATTCTGCTAATAAATTGTTTATATACAACAGGATTTTTTTTTATTCTAGATCTCTGCCAAAATTGACGAGTTAAAGATTTCCTTTAAAACCTACAGGAAAATCATCAGTTTAGAGGCTATGCAGTATTTACAAATCAAACAATGAATATTAAGGACATACGTAATAATATTGGCATCAGTCAAGCGTCTCAGCATACATAAATACAATCGAAAAACACATAATATCATAACCGATGCGTTGCTTGGCCACAG
Organism: Cyrtodaria siliqua; assembly: GCA_037043455.1. Taxonomy (NCBI): domain Eukaryota; kingdom Metazoa; phylum Mollusca; class Bivalvia; order Adapedonta; family Hiatellidae; genus Cyrtodaria; species Cyrtodaria siliqua. The sequence continues at coordinate 65,918 of JAWPHD010011969.1, forward strand.
CCTCAATTTTGTAATCGCAGCTAGCGACCACTGTTGTTTAACCGAACCTGATTACACTTTCCAAACTTTCATAAAACATAATAGATATATAAGGAATGACATATGTAATTTTATATAAATAAAAATGCACATGTATTTCTTACGAAGCAGTTCTATTAATTAATTAAAAATTGTACACGCTCCCTCATTTTCCAGAATGCGTAAAATCAACAATTGGAAACTAGATATGCATAAGCTCTCGAGATTGTTTTTGTTTAATCAAAAATTAATATACACTAATGCAGTGTATTGTGTATTTGACGTCTAAATGTACAATTCGTGAATACTGTTATATACTTACCTACCAGTATTCGTTTAATGTGTGCCTATACATTTTATGAAAGAGAATTCAAATGCAACAGTAATTTTGAATGTGTGCTTTTGTTGGAATTTATAAAACAAATAATTCAGTGATACCTTTTCTTATATTGTTACCGACAGCCAACGTATTTCAATTCCTATGGACTTTTGAGTGTTCCGCGTAACCGTAATTTGCGTTTCCATGGGGATAAAATAATGAAAACCGAAGTTATCCACTTTGTTCTGTAAGTTCTGTATTTCACAAAATAAACAAGTGCAAAATGTAATATATCTACATGCAATATATATTTTGCAATTTAATATGACCACGAACATATTGACTGACTGCCTCTCGTAATTATGGCGATTGTAGGACGAACACGTCGAGTTTCTGAATTAGGCACAAATACTTCATTTCACCACCCCCTCGTAATTCTGGCGATTGTAGGACAAACACGTAGTGTTTCTCATTAAGATAAAAATGACTAGTTAATACGATATTTGTTATTTAGATAATACGATATTTGTGATGCGTAGTAGCATGGTTGTTATCTAGTGTTCGTTGTTTTGGTTAGCAAATGAGTGTGTGTTAGGTGTATGTCAGATCGGTCAATATGTATAATGTCAGATAGGTTTAATGTGCTATTTTATATAGGTGTTGCAGCAACTGGACTATTGTAAGAATCGAAATGCAATGTGTTCATATCATACCATGTAAACCCAGTTTCAACATATTATGTACAGTTTGATATCCTGTATTCCCATCTCACCATTCGTCATACCAAGACATTCAAGAATATCGTTTGATATATAAAAAAAAAAGAACACACACACACACACACATTTTGTTCAATTAAAATATCTGATATTTATTATCCGAAAAGCATCTGAATTTCTGAAAGCAATTAAAATTGTTCATTACGTCAGTGTTATGTGGCTAAACGGAATAAATCGCCACATAACACTGATGTAATGAACAATTTTAATTGTTTTCAGAAATTCAGATGCTTTTCAAATAACGAGTTTATCAACAAGTCAACAAGCTAACACAGTCTACAGTACACATCTGCCTTTTTCTCGAACTATCTAACATCTGAGCTGCCTCGCAATTCCGTTATCGGTATTCCGTTATCGGTATCGAAGAGGCGGTTTCGAATATAATCTACAATTCTGTTTCGCCTGATATCCACTGATAAAATGTCGGTAGTTGGGGTAAGTGTTGTTGGTACGCTTGGTCATTCAGAGGATTTTTACACTTCCTTTGTCCAATCACGAGCAACGCAACAACTGCGCAGAATCCAAAACAACCAATCAAAAGCATTATTTCATTTGCTGTCAAATACCTATATCCTTTGAAAATTCCGTCTTCGTCTTCTGACGTGTTGTTATTCATGCTTAAAATGTTATCTACCATACCTGGATGCTAGTTTACAATACTATACGAATTTACATCAAGTTTAAACACGTACTATACTGAAAGTGGGTGTAGTAGGCCTATGTATCTTCTTGTGAGAACCCTGTAGAGAGTGTCCATCTGCTCGTTAAGTTTTCATACAACAAACATGAACATGTAACTACAACTGAAGAAACACTGTCTTAAAACAGATGCCTATCAAGGTTAGTTTATTTTGTATATATATTAATATTTCCACAAATGTCCACTGTTATGCTTTTAGATATTTGAGTTAATACCAAACCTTTCTTTTATTAAGTTACTACAACCTGAATTTGACAAACTCATCAAAATTAATGTCATCTTGAAAAAAACATCCAATATGTATTTTCTAGCTTAACTAGTGTAGTCCAATACGTAGTCGTTGCCTCAGAGAAAATATTGAACTTAGCACACAAATGTCTTCAATATAATCAACGTCTGCAACTCCGAGAGCTTGTAGTTAAACAGCTCTCTCTTTTTTTATACAGTGCCGCACTATTACATGCTATGTCGCGGAACCAAGTATAAGTCCACCATAGTCTATTTCAAACTAACATACAATTATTTCATTTAGTTGTTTCAAAGAAAACTAGCATAAACAAAATTAAAACAAATATGCATTAGGTCCATGCACTACGTTGTTTGTTTTGCGTATAACAGTTTATTAAAGTTTGTGTTTAATGTTGTTTGTGTTAATTCAATGATTCCATTTAGTTTCTAATAACGTAACATATTACTAAATTTGCATTTACTGAAAGTCTGTACGCATGAGCAACAACTGTTAAGTGCGTTTACAATCCAATATCGCATCTAATGTTAATACGTACGCTTCCCTAATAACAGTCTCTCACAACCGATACGTTCTGCTGCAACACTATATTTAGCGTTTACTGATAACCTGAATGGAATTGTCATAGTTTGATTGTCAGCGTCAGCGATTGTGGATCGTAACGATAACAGTTATAACACCAATGAAAAGAGATGAGATATTACAAATTGTGTCACATGAAGCCGAGGCTTTAATCGATATTTTTTTAATATAACATTCCTTGGGGGTTGTTTAATGTGTCCCTTCATTAAACGTTTTATTTTAAGATTTTGTAATTTTATTTATTTTTTATCTTTTTTTTTTTCATTAATATTTTCTAAACTCGAGTTACACAAATGATACGTGGATTCAAGAGTGTCCGGTCGTGAGGTGACGCTTATATAGAGCCATTTATTAATTATTTCAAAGTTGATATGGTGTCATCTTGAAAAAACATCCAGTATCTTATTTGACGCCTACATTACGTCAATGTTTTATCTCTGGAACTCGGCAGCACCAATTCGAACATTCTACTGAGGAAGATGTTGTTTCCACACATATCACTCGGTGCACTACTTTCAAGGCTGGGTAGACGAAAAGCAAAACAAACTGCCTACTATGTACTGGATTGCTAAATAACGATCCATATAAGACCCGCTTTATTTCCAATTCTAGTGCCTGCATTACAACAAAAATCTCCAAACTTTTAACTTCTTGTCTTACTGCCGTTAAAGATCACGATATTGTGATAAAACTTATGAAAACTCTGGGATTAATTTGTTTTGGTCTATAAAAAATTCAGGAGATGTTCTTGATAAAATTTTCAATAAACGTCATGTTTCATCTATAAGCATTTATGATTTCTCTACACTATATACAAATTTACCACATCATCTTACCAAAGACAAGCTATTTCTCTTATTCAAAAAACTTTCTAGAGAAAAAACTACAGTTTTGGCCTGTAATACTATTAAAGCGTTTTTCACTAACGGCAGTTTAGACAATTATTATACTATGTGGACTTGCTAGGACGTTTGTGAATTACTCATCTTTCTATTAGAAACTATTTTTGTCAGGTATGGAACCACCGTTTATAGACAAATTGTTGGTATCCCTATGGGTACAAACTGTGCACCACTTGTCGCAGATTTGTTTTTATTTTGCTATGAAAGAGATTTCATGTTGAGTCTTTCACCAGATACCCAGGCAGATGTTATTGAAGCCTTTAATGACATCTCTCGGTATCTAAATGACATATTGAACATTGACAATCCTTTTTTTCCAACTATGGTTAATAATAGTTATCCTAAAGAACTTCAGCTTAACAAAGCTAATATATCTGATAATAACGTTTCTTTACTTGATTTAGATCTCTCGATTGAAAATGGTGAAATAATTAGCAAAATCTATGACAAGAGAGATGATTTTAATTTTGACATTGTTAATTATCCCCACTTGAATGGGGATGTTCCCCGAGCAACTTCTTATGGGGTGTATGTGTCTCAACTTATTCGTTTTTCAAGTCCTCAATATTCGTAATCTTTGTATAACTAAAAAGCTACTCAATCAGGGTTACCGTTACCACAAACTTCGTAAAACCTTAGCAAAATTTTATTATCGTAACCCTGATCTTCTTTCCAAATATAAAAGTAATTTAAGGACTCTTCTGCGACAAGGACTATCACAACCTCAACCTAACTTCTATGGGGATGTGATTTATAAAGATTCTTGGTCATGATCACTTTCATACTATCTTTGTTAAACTTGTTAAAAAGTTTATCAAAAGAGGTTATGACCCTATCATTTTGCAACGTACTGCATGCTTGGTGGTGGACTCTTTTACAGTTCGCCACTGTGCTTTCCTCTTTAATTGTACGATGACCGGACAGGCTGTGGACACTATGATGACGCCTACCTAAAGCCCAATGGGACGATGGTGTTTGATGTTTGTCTATGATCTTTCTTGTCGTGCCCTTAATGGTGTATTCTCTTGTTGCTCTGGCTTACGCCAGTCATTGAATACCTTCATTGTGGCTTTCTAGGCTATTGTGCTTTTTTGTATTATATTTACACGAGCATATTTGTGTTTTACTTATATTGCCTATTGATGCTGCCTTGTTGGTTAGAGATTAGATCATGGCGGGAATTTCTTTATTTACACTGTCCTGTTTTAATGGGATGACAGTAGGGTAAGTGTGAGGTTTAAACCCCCAGTGGCCTACTTTGCCACTGACCGTTCCAAGGCGGTAGCCCTATTGTCAACCATTTTGTGTTTGTGATGTCGTTAACTGTTATTATTACTTTTGCCTTCTTGTTTGTCTGTTTCCATGTTTGTTTCTTTGTTTTGTGGTTGACTGTCCTCCTTGAATGCTACTTTCCCTGTCCGATCTTTTTATATTTCTTTTGTGATGGAAATATCTATGAAATAAGGTAATTTAAAGAAAATCTGGTGTATAATTCTTGAGATATTAGCTGACAGGTGCAACAGGAGATCTATAGGAAAGTATTTAGTTTTCTGCAACCTATAGGCTAGATTCTGAATATGGTAAAAGTGAAAGTAGACATACTTTTTTTCTAACACAATGATTTGAAAGTGTGAGAAATGTTAAATTATGGTGTATTTTGACTTTTCTTATAACTCTTTTCATGATTTTTAAATATTTCAAAGTTTTATGATGCAAAATAGGTATTTTAAATTATTTTATTAAAGGTTGTGGACACAAAATTAGCCATACCTGACACCTGGTATACACAGTTGGCCTGTAATGCACATGTTTGACACAGTTAAAGGTATATCTAGTAAGTTTTATTCATTTCTGAGGGCTTTGCATACGTTGTTTGGCAAAATTGTCAGTAAGCGACAATTTATATCTTCCGAAAAGATGTCGAAAAGCTGCTTATGTCTGTTTTGAAAAATATGTTGAGGTAAACTCTGACTTTGAGTTCATCCCTTCTACACGGTTAGTGTCGATATGCAAATATTTTATGCGGTTTAATACATTTTACAAATTAAATTATTTAGTTGGCAAAAAATATGGCCTTTTCTATGCTTTTTAAAGGTTTTATTTACCCCATCCCCCTTCATTTTAATGAATGTTCATGGATCTGTACTTTAAACAGTGTTTATTGGCTGCATGGTTGCATGAACATGACCTGTAAAGATGCTACAAACAATATCTAATAAAACAAATTCAATAAATAGTACATTTTTTCACGCCAGTTTTAATGGGATGACAGTAGGGTAAGTATGGGGTTTGGTGCACCCTAGAACCGGTTTAAACCTCCAGTGGCCTTTGTTGCCACTGACCGTTCCAAAGCGGTAGCCCTATTGTCAACCCTTTTGTGTTTGTGATGTCGTTTGCATTTTAATACTTTTGCCTTCTCGTTTGTCTGTTTTCATGTTTGTTTTTGTGTTTTGTAGTTGACTGTCATCCTTGAATGCTGCTTTCCCTGTCCGATATTTGTATCTTTCTTTGACACGAATTATGACTGTTATAAGTAAATGTAGAAAAAAGTAGTTCCATTTTTTCCGGCAGTGAGAATATAAGAACTTATAAACAATGAGAATATAAGGTTTATTCTAACCATACAAGCCACTATTTCACTGGGAAATTTATAATAAATGAGCATATTTAAAATAGGTTTATGAAAAAGACCCAACATAACATAAAGAGTGGTGAAGACGGGGTTACCGACTTGGAACGGTCAGTGGCCAATAAGGTCATGCTTCTCAGGTCTAACCAACCATGTACCATAAAGATAAAGTATTTGTTTATGATCTACCTCCCCAAGCCCGGTCTCTGGACAATATTACCGAGAACACCCCCTAGACAAACTTTCCCTAGATTCCGACAACACATTATAAGGAGTGTGTGCAGTATGGGTAAAGGGAAAATCTACTGTATATCCAAATATACAACTTGTAAAATCATGTCTTCCTTAATACTTTATGGATTTTGATGAAATAAACACCGCAATGACGTTACCAATAGGACGAAAATAAGCAAACATAATTAACCAGATATATGCATTGATATCAAATTGCGTGTAGCAAACGTCTTTGGAAACCATTGAAACTGAGGCCCCGAAACGAAATAATTACACAATGTACATATGACCTCTTTCTGTTATAGACATATGCATTGCAGATGAGTCATACCGTACGTTTTGTCATATTGAGAAGATATAAACTAACGGAAAACCTATCAAAATCTGATTTCATGTTTCCTCAGCGTTAGCAACTACAGTACAGTTAAAGGGACACACGGCAACCTTGACTTTTTAAAAACTCACGGCGTCCCGTTAGTTTTCTTACGTTTCTTGCAATTGTTCAATCATTACTATTAATTATGCGAATTAATCAAAGCAAATTGTTTTTACATATTACTAACTTTTGATAATATTGAATAATACATTTAAAACTGAAATCTCAAATTTTTATTTAATTATATGCAACCAGTTTTAAAGTCAAAATGAGGCAGGATTAATAAATCGAGGTTCTAATTTTAATGCTTGAATAAAAACTCAAGATTGCCGTGTGTCCCTTTAAAAAACACCTATCAAAATGATGTGAATAAGGAATAAGGAAACGAAACGACGGGCAAGGAATGAGGAACAAGATATAATCAAAAAAGAACTCGGAATAAAGTTTAAGGAACTAGCGCTTAATCAGTCTATTACGTTTCTTTGTGTTGACGTGGAATTTGTTTTCATGTACTAGTCTGTATAGTTTATTCATTCTTGCTGAATTTGAATGCATGAGATTTTCCCTCTTTCTGGTATGCTATTCTATACTGAGAGAAATAAGTTTAGCACATAACATGGTAAATCCCATTGAGCAGATTCAAGGCTATGTGCTTCAACCGCCATTAACGATATAATTAACATAATTAACAAGTATATGCAGGACATAATTTTTAAACGATATCAGCGAAAAAAGTAGCAACATGTTTTAATTTACCTGCTTTACAGAAATTATAAGTTCGTTCTTATTTCAATATAAAGGAGATCATTTTAAATGTAAAACTTTGGTTCGTAATTTCATTATAATGACAAGGTTAATGTCATTTGTTTTTGCGTTTTTTATCACAGAATAGTAATTTAATAAAGTTTAACCCTGTTATTGGTAATATTCTTATATTTAATGTGAAATACTCTGATACTTACTTTGAATCACACATAATAAGTGAAAAACAAGAACATCTTCTGACATGCCAAATTTATCCATGCTTTACATTATAAAATAATCATTCAGTTTCTTTAAGCTAGATATGCAAAAACACCGTGCTAAACTTTTTTTTTGCAGTTTACCTTATTTGTCTATGTAAAATATATTGCCCTACCTTATTGTTTTACTTACGTAAAAAATATTGCTCTAGCTTATTTGTTTATCCAAGATATATTGCTCTTCCTGTTTTCATAACTTCTTCTTCTCTATCAGATTTATTGTTTAAAACATATTCTATGTAAGTTTTCTATATCATATATCAAAGATTGCTCATCATGTTGAGTAGTCATTACTTCTACCATGTGATTTTTTTTAAATAACTAGAAATGTTTGACAAATTAGGTAGATATATGTTTAATATTTCTCTTTTTATAAACTGACCGAAAGGGGCGTATTTAGGCAGGCATACTTCTGTACTTACGAGCGTACTCTAGAAAATCCAATGTGAAAAAATAAAAGTGCTTATTTTTAAAATCAGCAATAAAAATTGATGTGGGGTTGTGGCTGAGGCACTATTTTTACTCCAAAACATTTTTGATTTTTTTTTCTATTTATTAAAAACACACTTTATGAATGGAGGCGAGAGCCTCCAAAATCTTGCTCAAATGAAGCCACAAACCTCCGAAATTTCAAAATTTTCCCCCAGACCCCCACCACCAGCAGGGGGACACCCCCATCCGCATCCTCCCCCAGGGCGTATTTTCCAAAAGGCTCTGGCTAAGCCCCTGACCGACATTGGCAATTAATTTATATGCTATTTCGGAATTGTTAGATCTGATAAAACGATTAATTTGTTGTTGTTATTATTTCTATTTAAGATTGTATTGTAGCATATAGTTCATAATTATTCGTTTGGGTTGTTATTTCAAACAATTATTAAGTGTCAGCTGTTCAACATCAGACAGTAAACATGTTGGGTAGTCGATCATATACTCGTGTATTAAAGATAAAACAATAATTGAACATGTAGGATGTCCTACATCCTACATGTTCAATTAAACACTTTTATGGATTCTCTGGATATTTCTGTCATATTTACTATAAATAAAGTCGCAATTCCTTAAATAATATCATACATGTTCTTTTCAATATCGATCAGAGTTTAGTTTGAGGACATGTAAAAATAAGTATAAAAGTCGAACAGGACATGCAGCTTTCACAGAACACAGTAAACCACAGAACACGCTAAAGGACAAGCAGGAATGGCAATGTTAATAAGGAATAAAGTCATGATGTCACAACACAAAAAGGGTTGTCAATAGGGCTACCGTTTTGAAATGGTCAGTGGCAAAAAAGGCTGCTGGGGGTTTACACCAGGTTTTAGGGTGTATCAAACCTCACACTTACCCTACTGTCATCCCAATAAAATAAATGTAAATAAAGAAATCCCCTCCATGAACTATTCTCTGACCAACAGCGCTGTGGTCTAATGGTAGAGCGTTGGACCCATGATCCAAAAGTCGTGGGTTCGATTCCCGTCATTGCCATATGCGTTGTGTCCCTGAGCAAGACACTTTATCTGCATTGCTTAGTACTGGTTCTACCCAGGAAGGCATCGAGAGTGATTCAAATAAGTTCATAGAGCTTTCGTTACAATCGATGTAAAATAAATAAGTTTAAACTAAACTAACCAACAAGGCAGCATAAATAAAACACAAAGACGCTCGTGTATATATAAATACAAAAATCATATCCTAGAAAGCCACAAAGAAGGTACTCAATGACTTGTCAGAAGCCAGAGCAACAAGAGAATAAACCATTGAGGCCAAAAGTCGAACAGTGTTGAGTCTGAGGAAAGATCTGCTTTGCATCGGTCATAACTTACTATACTAAAGGGAAAAAGAAACAGAACTAGGGAATTTCCGCTACACAATTTATATACTGCAAATTAATTCCATGTAATTTTCCAGAGAAATCACAAGCTATTTTGCAGAAAGGGGGTTACAGCTAGTTAATGAAAGAAACAACAATGCTGTTGTAGAATTTTGAAGCATAGTACACTTTGTAACACAAAATTCACAAATGTTGAAGATCCGCTTTTAATCATTTTAGTATTGTAAAGAAATTGCAAACATTTACATACTATGTTTGCCCAGCTGCTCAAGCTAAACGCTTATTCTATCAATATTTTATCAATAATGAAACATTAGACGAATACCATTTGGTGTGTTAGGTGTTGTATTATTCTTTTTTCCTGAAGGAAAAATCGATTGTAGCCATGTACCATTCAGTTAACAGTAGCATATTATACATGCACTGTATGACATATGATTTCTTATTATTCTGCAAAACTGAAAGTTTAGAACTTGTCAGTATGACTAGCTCGCCGATAAAATCAATTATGATTTATATTTAGTACAGATATAATTTATGTTCGAAATAGAAATGGTGTGGGGGCGGGCTGTGGTGCACAGTGAAGGACGCGGTTCAAGCGAAAGCGGTGTCGCTGAGTTTTGTCGATATGTTCTTGGGCAGTATAGTTTCCATTAGCCTCGTCCATCGGATGAGGACGTAAACCGAGCGGTCCCGCGTAACGAAGGAGTCTATTCTCCGAGCAGCACGTTAAAGAACCATAGGTATCTTTGCGTTAGTAACAGTAGGGCAGGATCCTTCCCCTCTCTCTCGGGTGGCTCTTAATAATCTATAACGTATAAACAACATTTAATTCAATTAGAAAATGCTTTATTATAGCGACATAATCCCTCTGTGAACACAGTTTTGTTCGTTTAAGTGTATGTCTAGGGGCATATAGCATTTCGCATGTCCGTATGTTTGTCCATCCGTCTATCCGTCACATAAATGTGTCTAAATTCTCCAACAGTTTCACACGGATAGTTCGAAATTATACATGATTATTTTCAATATTGCCAAGATAGGCATTCTGATTTGGCGTAAAATCAAACCTGTATTACATACTTTGTGTGTCTAACTCCTTCCACCAACAGTTTTCCTCGGATTGTTTCGAAATTATACAGGATAGTTCACAATTATGCCAAGATTGCATATTTCTTCGGTCCTGTTTTCTTCATATTGTCTTCCTTTTTACTAGTACAGTTTCTATCCGATTCATACGAAACTTAGTATAGAGCACATACATTAAGCAGATATAGTATCGTGAAAGGGAATTCCAGTGCGATGATTTATTCATGAGGTATTCCCCTGCTTGGCCTTTGTTTATTTTCGTACACATATATCGTGATTTTTCATGAATACATGTATAGTGAATGCAATGTTATGCAGTTAACTCCTCCTATTTTTCATTTAGTTGGAATAACTTGATATACAGCGCTGACATGAAACGGATATGTGCATATTATTGTAGCTTTCCATGCATAGTATTGGAGTATGATCCTCGGATATTGCAAAGACTGAAATTTCATAATCTTTTGATAATGGCTGCAAGGGAAACATTCTTTTATTTTATGGACACGTTTTTAGATTTTAATGTTGTGCATGAGGCCCCGGTTTCAATCCTCCTCCGTGAGAGGATTGAATTTCGAGTTTCGTCGGTGTGTTTTTGGGCAAGAAACTTTCCCTTAGCCTCGTCTGTCGGATGGGGACGTAAACCGGGCGGTCTCGTGTATCGGTCTATCCTCCGAGCAATTTAAAGAACCATAGGAATATATTCTATAATAAGAGTAGGGCACGGTTCCCGGATTCCTATGTATCATTCCCCTCTCTCTGGAGCGGCACTAAATAACCTATAATGTGTTGATGAGCCGTTAAACAACAGTCAAGGGTATATTAATGAAATCTTGGACAAGTTCAAGTTCGAAAACCATCTGGATCTTGTTAGTAATGACAGCGTTTATACTATATTGTATTTTTCTTTGTTAAATCTGTAGTTACTTCATTTTTTATCTGATCTTTACCATATTTGTTTTGAATGTTAATATAAACCCCTCCACCCATTTTTATGAAATTTCATTCATAGAAGAAAGTGGACAAATTAAAAAATACCCATACGAGACTAGACACAGCAGACTTATTGCCCATGATTACCAGATGAGCGATCTAAGGCCATTCTAGCTCTGCTGTTTTTGCAATGTTTTAACAGAAGTTCTGATGGGAATTTTATGTCGACAGTCCTCGATATAAGAGCCGTTTTAGCCAGTAGGGCGTCCATAGGCCCTCTTGGTGCCCTTGTTTTACTTATAGCTATGCATGCTGATTGATATTACACACAAACAGTTAGATTAGATTGTAAGATATGTATGCATGTATTGTCCATACATGTCTAGTCAATATAAATAGAAAATAGACGAGTTATTGCCGGTAAAATTGGGCCCAGTAATACACGAGATATTAGCATTTCTTTGAACGAGATGAAGGTGATTTGGAAGTTGTTACTTCAAATAGAAGTCGACGAAGTCAAACTAGAATAACTCAAAATCACGTTGTATTACACACTCCATATAGTTGCGTTGTGTCTGCACGCGTTAATGAGTAATACCTATCTACACACTGCATCATCCTCTTTCACGTATTTAGTGAAGGTAACTTCCTGGGTAGAATCAGTGCTAGTATAGCTCTAAGATAAATAACATGACCAAGGTGAGGATCGAACGCACGACCTGGCGCTCTACCACTGGACCACGTACTCCATTAATATAATACAACATATACTTGGTAAGTTGGTAAGTATCACTCATATTTATTATAAATATGTTCGCACATGATGCAAATGGAGTTAAAGAACAAGTGTAAGTAGGTTAAGATGCCCATAGTTGAAAAGAGTAACAGTCTTCAATGTTTTCAAGGTGAAGTTAGACAATGGTGCGATAATAAGTGTTAGCATTATGTTGAGTGCTTGTCCAATTTACAGTTCGCCATTGTCCTTTCTTCTTTGATTGTGCGATCTATCTACTTCCTCAAAGGGAGGGTAATGTGTAATGTTTCTCTTCAATAATGTTTTGTCGTGCACCTAACGGTGTATTATCGTGTTACTCTGGCTTATGCCACTTGCTTTGCAGCTTTCTGTGCTATATTCTTATATGTATAGAATTGGCCTTTAAAATTGTCGTTTACAGTATATTAGCTTACCATAAACGGAGGTAATAGCCAACATGTTTTCACTTGCCTTTTACAGGTTGTTAATTATATTTCCAATCATTGTTTCTTTATTTATTTAAAAGGCATTTGTCATTTACTAATTAACTTGCTATGAAATATGTTTGAAGTATAATAATTAGCGCCATTTTCTTTATATTAGTATCTGATATATTAACCTTAATTTACCTATTTATAATGGCCAAAGAATACTGCTCTTCCTTTTATTTGTATATATTTATTTAAGAAAGATTTACGAAGGAAAAAAAGGACACTGTAAGGTATCCAGTTCCCGCTAGGGTCGTATCTCCCAGATTCAGGAGAAAACCTCGTCAGAGGTTCCTGATTATCTAATTAGTTTAATTGTAATTAACACTCAGATTATCGGGAGCAAATGTCGTTAGAGATTTCTGTTAATCAGATCCGTATAGGGTAGTCGGTAGTAGCAACTTCAAGTTATCAGGGAGAAAACCTTGTTAGAGATTCCTGATAATTGGTTAAACTGGTCTGATCAGTTTATATACAGAACCAAACAGCTAACGCACCTTTAATATCTAATATCTCAATAATAACAATGAATAAATCAAAACAAATTGCATTCTGAACGAGACAAATATCTTGTCAAT
>JAWPHD010011970.1:0-79393 GCA_037043455.1 Cyrtodaria siliqua
GACGGATGACAGACAACACACCATCCCATAAGCTCTGCTGGCCGTTGGCCAGTAGAGCTAAAAATGAAGAATTGAAAAAAGAAAGTTTACCTCTAGTGGAATTTGAACCCAATGCCCTAACTTCCAGTGTACAAAAAGTAATTCAATGATTTTTCTATGGTGGCCATCTTGGCTGTCACGTTTAACTTATTTTAACAAATTTGAAAAACATTCATCTACGGATCATCCATGTGAAGTCTGTGTAAAATATTTTATGCCTGGGGCGGGAACAAATGGGATTCAAGGGTCACCATTTGAACAAAACTGGTAGAGGTCCATCAGCCTATAGCAAACGCAAAACATTAAACCTCTGGCTCATGTAATATCAGAGAAGATGTCTTAAGTTTTCCCTATATAAGTCTAAGTAAAACATGCAAAATCTTTATAATTTATACAAACTTTAGAAAAATTAAACAAAGAACAAGAAACGTGGAAATTCCACGAAAACCCGGTTTTCCAAGGTGTTTCTATGTTTAGTAACAGTGACCTTGAACTTGACCTCAGTGATCCCAAATGCAATACTAAGCTTCCTTTACACATACGGTTACCTATATAGCAAGTTTCATACCAATATCTCATTCCCAACTAAGATGATTGAACGGAACAGTTTGTTTTTTTTTTTGATAACGGTGACATTGACCCAGTGACCCCATGTGCAATCCCAAACTTTCTTTTGATATAAGCTACCTATTCAGCAAGTTTTGTTCTAATATCTCATTCCTTACTTGAAAACCGTTTTACTATTTTTAGTAACAGTGCCCTTGACCTTAAGCCCAGTGACCCTAAATGCAAGCCCAAGCTTCCTTTCCATATAAGCTACTACTCTGCAAGTTTCATCGCAATACCTCATTCCTAACAAACATTATTGAGCCGAAACCATTTTCCTTTTTGTGGAAAACCTGGTTAATAAAAGCATCCGAAAATATAAGTAACGATAATAAAAATGAAGAATAAAAAAAAATCCAGTGGGGTCCGATCCAATGGCCTTAGATTCCCGGTGTACAAGAAGTAATTTAAAGATTTGTTCTATGGTGGCCATCTTGGATGTCGTGTTTACCTAATTGTAATACATTTGAAAACATTTACCTAAGGATCACCATGTGAAGTTTGGTCAAAATCGACCAAGCTGTTTCCGAGAAGAAGTTTTTTTAAAACATGTCCCTATATAAGTATTTTGAGCAGGTTGGTAGAGGACCATAAACTTACAGTAAATGCAAAATATTAAACCTCTGGCTCTTGTAGTTTTAGAGATGTTTTAAGTATTTCCATATAGAAGATATAGAAGACGTGTGACCCCTGGGGTGGGGCCAAATGTGACCCCAGGGTCACCATTTGAACAAAACTTGGTAGAAGACCATAATCTTATAGCAAATGCAAAATATTAAACCTCTGGCTCTTGCAGTTTTAGTGAAGATTTTTTAAGTTTTTCCCTATACAAGTCTATGTGAACCCAGGGTCACCATTTAAACAAACCTGGTAAAGGACCATAACCTTATCATGCTCAAAGAAAATGCAAAATATTAAACCTAGGGTTTTTCCTAGTTTCAGAGAAGATGTTATGTTTTCCTATATATTGGTCTATGTAAAACTGTGACCCAGGGGCGTGGACAAATTTGACCACAGGGACACCATTTGAACAAACTTAGTAGAGGACCATAAGCTGATGCTACATGTAATACATGAGAGTTCTGTGCCTTGTGGTTTCAGAGAAGAAGACTTTTTAAAGTTTATTCCTATATAAGTCTATGAAAAACATGCAAATTCTCAATATGCAAAATTTGGACCACAGGGGCATGGCCATTTTTAACCTCGCTTCAACAAACTTGATAGTCTAGGCGTTGGCGATCATTTTAAAAGAAAAACTGTCGATATATGTACAGAGGTTCTTGAGGAGAAGATTGTTTAAGATTTCGACCGTACACTCAAGTGATATGAAAACGCAACACGGGAATTTCCGCTATATATTGTATATACTGCACACTTAATTGCACATAATATTCCAAGGAAATCCCAAGATGTTTTTTTAAAAAAGTTGCAGTTAACTAGAGAAGGGACACAACTGTGATGTTGTAGACGTTTTTATCACACTACACTTACAGATACAACATTTACAAACATGTTTTTATATGAAATATGAACATTCAATAAAGAATAAAATGTTTAAATCGTTTCTGAAGCGCAACAGGCGAAAACAAAAGTCACAGACCTAATAACGTGTATGTCCACCTCTTACATCAAGAGTTGCATTACATCTACGGCGCATACTACGGATCAGGCGTTGTATCCGTTACTGTGGGATGGCGTTCCGCTCGGCAGTAAGCAACTGGATCAGCTGTTGGCGGTTCTGGATGGGCTGCCCACTGTTGTATACCTTGCGTCCGAGCTGGTCCCATAAGTGCTCTATTGGACTAAGGTCCGGTGAAAAAGCAGGCCAGTGTAGCATATTGACGTTATTGGCCACCAAGAAGTCGGTGGTCAATCTTGCTGAGTGTGGCCTGGCGTTATCCTGTTGGTACAGTGTAACGTTAGGGTGGTTAGCAAGGAACGGCAAAACAACTGGTTGGAGTATCTCGTCCACGTTACGTTATTAGGTCTGTGAATTTTGTTTTCCGCCTGTTGCGCTTTAGAATCGATTTATACATTTTATTCTTTATTGAATGTTCATATTTCATATTAAAACATGTTTTTAAATGTTGTATCTAATATAGTAATACGAAAAATTGTGATTACTGGTTCTCATGGTATTTGTATATCAATATTTAGAAGTGGATACTTTCTTATGACGGCGAGTATAAAATTTGGGGCAGGGTGTGAAATTTTATTTTTATTTTTATCCGTTTTAATCTAAATTTGCTGTCATTTAAGGAATTCGTGGTCGAAAGGCAACTCCGCGAGGGAGTGGCTAGGGAAGCCAATTTGTATTATGGCCTCATTTCATTTTTTTAATTGATAGTTCATCTGTGTATCTGAATTGAATCTAAATTGTTTTGTATGTTGCGTTCAAATTAAAATGTTAATATCCAAATAATGGAAGATAAAATGAAAACAATTCCCCTCCCATTGTCCTCCATGTGAGGGGAGCCCATAAACCAATGTGTGTGTGTGTGTGTGGGGTGGGGGGGGGAGGGGGGCGGATGTGAGGGGAGCCCATAAACCAATGTGTGTGGGCGGATGTGAGGGGAGCCCATAAACCAATGTGTGTGGGGGGGGGGGGGGAGGACGGGGGAGCATCATTAATATAGGTGTAGATTTGATAAAACAAAACAACACAGACATGTAAAAAAAAACAAAAAAAAAACAACATTCGAGTGGTTTTGATGATGGGATGGTTGGGGGTTGGGGTGCAAAACATATTGATAAACTGATAAAACAAAACTACACAGATATATGCAAAAACAAACAAAAACATTCTGGTGGTGGTGATGATTGGTGGTGGGATGCTTGTGGGTATACATTCAGGTAGTGGTGATGGGTGCGGGCGGGTGGCAACATAACTATATGTGTCGGAATTGACCAAAACAACACAGAAATATGTGGGGGGTGGGGGTGGCAACATAACTATATTTGTCAGAATTGACTAAAACAACACAGAAATATGTAAAAAAAAAATCGAATTTCGAGTGGTGGGGGTGGGATGGCGTGGAGGCGGGGGGGGGGGGGGGAGGGGGGGGGAGGGGGGGCAACATAGATATATGTGTCAGAATTGACCAAAACAACATAGACATATGTAAAAAAGACTTTCGAGTTGGGGGAGGCGGGGAGGGGGTTGGAGGGGGCAGGGAGGGGGCGGGTGTCAACATAGCTATATTTGTAAGAATTGACCAAAACAATACAGAAATATTTGGGGGCGTGGGGTGGGGGAGGCGGCGGGAAGTCAACATAGCTATATGTGTAAGTATTGACCAAAGCAACATAGAAATATGTAAACAAAATAATAATAAAATGCGAGTGGGGGGAGAGCGGTGGGAATGCGAGCGGTGGGAATGTGGGCGGGCGGGCGGGCGAAAATGGAGATCCGTTAAAAATGCACTATATTGTATCCACAACATATGGCTATTCCGCGGTCTGTAAATACACTTACTTTTTTTTCATTACCAACTTCCCAGGCACGTTATTGTTTGTAATATAACAACGGGAAACAAATGTAAATCATGTGAATACCATAATTGAATCGTAAATTGTCAGCATTAATGCCGTTTTGGACGTCGGCAGTTGAATGGCAATTTCAAACTTCAACATATTGTTAATATCAATGAAAGCTCGGACAAGTTCGAAAAACGGCCAGATTGGACAAGTAACAGTGGAGTTATGGCCCTTGATTTAGTTAAAAATGCTATATTTTGCTTCGTTTAGACGATATGGCCTTTATTTTTCATCCGATCTTTCCCAAACTTTACCAAATTGTTAATATCAATGAAAGCTCGGACAAGTTCGAAAACAGGCCAGATCGGACCAGTAACAGCGGAGTTATGGCCCTTGATTTAGTTAAAAATGCTATATTTTGCCTCGTAAAGACGATAGGGCCTTCATTTTTCATCACAACTTTACCAAACTTTACCAGATTGATATTATCAATAAAAGCTCGGAAAAGTTCGAAAACCGGCCAGATCGAACCAGTAACAGCGGAGTTATGGCCCTTAATTTTTCATCTGATCTTTACCAAACTTTATCAGATTGGTAATAACAATGAAAGCTCAGAAAAGTTCGAAAACCGGCCAGATTGGACCAGTAACAGCGTAGTTATGGCCCTTGATTTAGTTAAAAGCGCTATATTTACCTCGTTAGGGTGATAAGGCCTTCATTTTCATCCGATCTTTACCAAAAGGTCGGAGAATATCGACAACCAGCCAGATCAGACTAGAAACAGCAGAGTTATGGCCCTTGAGTTAAAAATGCTATATTTTGCCTCGTTAAGACGATAGGGCCTTCATTTTTCATCCGATCTTTACCAAACTTTATCATATTGTTAATACCATTGTAAGCTCCGACATATTTATGTGTATGTATGTACTTGTGTATGTGTGTGTACGTGTGCATTTGTACATGTGTTTACATGTATGTACTTGTGTGTACATGTGTGTACATGTATGTACATGTGTGTACTTGTCTGTACGTGTGTGTTCACTTGTTGTGAGTGCGTGAGTGCGTGTGTGTACATGTATATACGTACGTGCGTGCGTGTACTTGCGTGTGTGTGTGCGTACTTGTTGCAGGTGTGTGCGTGCGTGCGTGCGTGCGTATGTGTGTGTTCGTGTGTGTGTGTGTGCGTGCGTGCGTGCATGCTTGTGTGCGTGCATGCTTGTGTGCGTGCTTACGTACATGCATATATGTGCTTGTGTTTTTGCGCGTGCCTGTGTACGTGTGTGTACAGGTATGTACGTGTGTAGATGTGTGTACGTGTGTATACATGTATGTACGTGTGTATCTGTGTGTGTGTGTGTGTGTGTGTGCTTGCGTTCGTGCGTGCGTGCCAGTGTGTGCGCGCGCGCGCGATCGTGCGTGCGTGAATTATATTGAATTTAATAAGAATTAACATGAATTGAATGTTGTTTTACGGTCAATAAGAGAGTACAAGTCACTTACATAGACATCCGAAATATACATATATTATATATATTATATATATATATTATTCATGTTATAACACTGGATCGCTATTTAAGAGGACACGGTATTAAGAGGACATATACGAATGGAGTTATGCAGACATTTAATATATAACAAAACTCATACAAATCTTCTCATTAACAAAACAGACTTAAATGCAATATGATAGATTTGGCACTCGGTAAAACATGTGTCATCCCAAATTTGACCTCATGGTATACCATGGTATTCGTTCCTATAAGTTTATAGAAATAGTTGTCAAAATTGGTCGTGCGTTTTTTGAGAAGACAATCTTTGTTTTTCAAAACATACTAGATAAAATTCGAACATTTCTGCAAATATTGATAATGATTCCTATACAATATTTGCAGTGTGAATCTCACGACAGAGTAGACATAACTACCTCAGGAGAGACGTATCTTTCATCCGTACTTGTGTCTTAAAAGAAAAGAAATCCTTCTAAATTCCATAGCTCGAATGCAGCACAGGTCACTCTAATGCAGCACCGATGCATTTGGGACAGCATCTGTGTTAATTCGACTGTCGAAGCCCACAAACTAATGGCAACATATATGACAAGAAGCATTTTATCATTGAAAAATACCACTTTTACTTCATGGCCCGTCAACGCGAAACGTAAATTCTAAAAAAACTACTGCGCTTTCGGCTAGGATATTTGGTGTGGATTAAGACCTTTCACAGAATGGTTGACGACTGTCTTCAATTTTTGATTAAACGCTTTAAAAAGAAATTATACGCAAATAAACGTGACACCATGAGAGCGTTTGGTAGGCGTGGTATTACCTCCAAGTAGACAGAACTTCATAAACCCCCGTGATATCAAACACTATTTTTGTTTAAAAATGTTGTCCGGTGAAGGTGAAAACTCGTAAAAAAAAGAAAAAAGAAGTAAACAGTTAGTTATTTCAGTGAGACGAGTTAGTTAATATTATTTAGTGATACCGAATATTCTTTCACTGAGAAATCCCGATCTTTCATCGACAAAAGTGTAATATAGATATATTATAATTGTTTCAGAACTGATTATGCAAGGAAGAAGTATAATTAGAGGTTTCATTTATCAGTAAATACTAGTAACATTCTAGTGCTAAGTTATCAGTAAATACTAGTAACATTCTAGTTATCAGTAAATACTAGTAACATTCTAGTATAAAGTTATCAGTAAATACTAGTAACATTCTAGTATTAAGTTATCAGTAAATACTAGTAACATTCTAGTATTAAGTTATCAGTAAATACTAGTAACATTCTAGTATTAAGTTATCAGTAAATACTAGTAACATTCTAGTTATCAGTAAATACTAGTAACACTCTAGTATTAAGTTATCAGTAAATACTAGTAACATTCTAGTATTAAGTTATCAGTAAATACTAGTAACATTCTAGTATTAAGTTATCAGTAAATACTAGTAACATTCTAGTATTAAGATATCAGTAAATACTAGTAACATTCTAGTATTAAGTTATCAGTAAATACTAGTAACATTCTAGTTATCAGTAAATACTAGTAACACTCTAGTATTAAGTTATCAGTAAATACTAGTAACATTCTAGTATTAAGTTATCAGTAAATACTAGTAACATTCTAGTATTAAGTTATCAGTAAATACTAGTAACCTTCTTGTATTAAGTTATCAGTAAATACTAGTAACATTCTAGTTATCAGTAAATACTAGTAACATTCTAGTTATCAGTAAATACTAGTAACATTATAGTATTAAGTTATCAGTAAATACTAGTAACATTCTAGTATTAAGTTATCAGTAAATACTAGTAACATTCTAGTTATCAGTAAATACTAGTAACACTCTAGTATTAAGTTATCAGTAAATACTAGTAACATTCTAATATTAAGTTATCAGTAAATACTAGTAACATTCTTGTATTAAGTTATCAGTAAATACTAGTAACATTCTAGTATTAAGTTATCAGTAAATACTAGTAACATTCTAGTTATCAGTAAATACTAGTAACATTATAGTATTAAGTTATCAGTAAATACTAGTAACATTCTAGTATTAAGTTATCAGTAAATACTAGTAACATTCTAGTTATCAGTAAATACTAGTAACACTCTAGTATTAAGTTATCAGTAAATACTAGTAACATTCTAATATTAAGTTATCAGTAAATACTAGTAACATTCTTGTATTAAGTTATCAGTAAATACTAGTAACATTCTTGTATTAAGTTATCAGTAAATACTAGTAACATTCTTGTACTAAGTTATCAGTAAATACTAGTAACATTCTTGTATTAAGTTATCAGTAAATACTAGTAACATTCTTGTATTAAGTTATCAGTAAATACTAGTAACATTCTAGTATTAAGTTATCAGTAAATACTAGTAACATTCTAGTATTAAGTTATCAGTAAATACTAGTAACATTCTAGTATTAAGTTATCAGTAAATACTAGTAACATTCTATTATTAAGTTATCAGTAAATACTAGTAACATTCTTGTATTAAGTTATCAGTAAATACTAGTAACATTCTAATATTAAGTTATCAGTAAATACTAGTAACATTCTTGTATTAAGTTATCAGTAAATACTAGTAACATTCTTGTATTAAGTTATCAGTAAATACTAGTAACATTCTAGTATTAAGTTATCAGTAAATACTAGTTACATTCTAGTTATCAGTAAATACTAGTAACATTCTAGTTATCAGTAAATACTAGTAACATTCTAGTATTAAGTTATCAGTAAATACTAGTAACCTTCTTGTATTAAGTTATCAGTAAATACTAGTAACATTCTAGTATTAAGTTATCAGTAAATACTAGTAACATTCTAGTTATCAGTAAATACTAGTAACATTCTAGTATTAAGTTATCAGTAAATACTAGTAACATTCTAGTATTAAGTTATCAGTAAATACTAGTAACCTTCTTGTATTAAGTTATCAGTAAATACTAGTAACATTCTAGTATTAAGTTATCAGTAAATACTAGTAACATTCTAGTTATCAGTAAATACTAGTAACATTCTAGTATTAAGTTATCAGTAAATACTAGTAACATTCTTGTATTAAGTTATCAGTAAATACTAGTAACCTTCTTGTATTAAGTTATCAGTAAATACTAGTAACCTTCTTGTAATAAGTTATCAGTAAATACTAGTAACATTCTAGTTATCAGTAAATACTAGTAACACTCTAGTATTAAGTTATCAGTAAATACTAGTAACATTCTAGTATTAAGTTATCAGTAAATACTAGTAGCATTCTAGTATTAAGTTATCAGTAAATACTAGTAACCTTCTTGTATTAAGTTATCAGTAAATACTAGTAACATTCTTGTATTAAGTTATCAGTAAATACTAGTAGCATTCTAGTATTAAGTTATCAGTAAATACTAGTAACATTCTTGTATTAAGTTATCAGTAAATACTAGTAACATTCTAGTATTAAGTTATCAGTAAATACTAGTAACATTCTAGTTATCAGTAAATACTAGTAACACTCTAGTATTAAGTTATCAGTAAATACTAGTAACATTCTAGTTATCAGTAAATACTAGTAACATTCTAGTATTAGGTTATCAGTAAATACTAGTAACCTTCTTGTATTAAGTTATCAGTAAATACTAGTAACATTCTTGTATTAAGTTATCAGTAAATACTAGTAACATTCTTGTATTAAGTTATCAGTAAATACTAGTTACATTCTTGTATTAAGTTATCAGTAAATACTAGTAACATTCTTGTATTAAATTATCAGTAAATACTAGTTACCTTCTAGTCATCAGTTAATACTAGTAACTTTCTAGTATTAAGTTATCAGTAAATACTAGTAACCTTCTAGATATCAGTAGATACTAGTATCATTCTAGTATTAAGTTATCAGTAAGTACTAGTAACATTCTAGTTATTAGTAAATACTAGTGACAATAAAATTATCAATAAATACTTGTAACATTCTAGCATTAAGCAATTCAATATTTCTTTTTTAATACTGCCTTGCTGTTTTAAAAAATATATGACCCGTTTTTCTCATTCCATACTTCGTACAATTGCACCCGAGTTTTAGTACTTCAAGTACTCTGATAATTAATAAACACTGCATACAGACGGTCTATCATACACTGGTATTCATTATGATGTTTAACATCACAGGTAATATCGCCTGAGTACCTATGCCCTACAATATCAAGTTTTAAATGCGCAGTATGCGATATTATTATTCTTTTCAAATAAAGTACAAATATCTGGGCCAGTACACTTACCTAACATAAAAAAGCAAGGTGTGCAGAATTAAAGGGATACACGGAAATCTTGATTTAAACAAGCGGCATCCCATTACTTTTTCTACATAATTGTCAGTCAACATCGGTATATAGAAACTAATAAAGCGAAGAGCAACATTGTTCTCTTATTAAAGGTGATTTGAAAATACAAATGTATTTTAATTTAGAACAATTCATTTCAGAACTCAATTCAAAACTGATAGGTGGACTCTTAAAGCGGATGGACACTCATAAGACTGTACCCCTGAGCACGTTTTACTCTAAAAAATATTTAAAAGGAAACGTGTTTTTGCTTATTACTTATTATTGTTAATATCGACCCTATAGCGCCAATAAATGCATTGGAAAATAAAAAAAATAAAAAATAAATAAAGAGCTGTCAGAGGCCAGTGCAGCTCGACTATTCGAATTTTCAGAGAACGAGAAATTATACACCCGGAATACCATGAAAAAAGTGATTAAAAAGGGCCGAGCTGAATGTGTCAAGAATGAAAACATTGAATTTTTCATTAATTCAAGGGCCAACATTCTTATATACGATCATCGCCCCATAATGATATGATATACTTATAATAGTGTACGTAAGTTTGATGATGACTTGATACAAACTGTTGAATTCATTTACATGTTAAGAAATGCGTACGTAAACTAAGAACTTTGACCTATATACCCCATAATATTCTTCGAATAGTCGAACTAAAAATATCAAATTATTTGTAAACTTTTGTCCCAGAAGCTAGGTCCACAAAGGTGGGGAAGAAACCTAGTTTCTACGCTGGTTTGATGGTCGTATCCGTCTGTTAATGCCCAGTAAGTTTATATATAGTTACAGGGTGTGGATCTCAACGGTTTACAAGTTATGACCCAGGGGCTATGTCAACAGGGATGGGGAAGGAGTCCGGGATCGATGCTGGTTGAGTGGTTGTATCCGTCTGTTCATCCCCAGTAAGTGTAAATATGGTTATAGGGTGGGATCTCAATGGTTTCCAAGTTATGACCGGGAGGCTATGAACACAGTGGTGGGGAAGGAGACCGGGTTTCTATGCTGGTTGGGTGGTTGTATCCGTCTGTTCATGCCCATAAGTGTATACAATTATATGGTTATAGGGTGGTCTCTCAATGGTTTCCAGGTTATGTTCGAGGACCTATGAACACAGGGATGAGGAAGGTGACCGGGGTCTTTGCTGTTTGGGTGGTTATATCCGTCTGTTAATGCCCAGTAAGTTTATGTATGATTATAGTGTGGTGGGGATCTCAGTGGTTTCCAAGTTATGACCGAGGGGCTATGTCCCAAGGGTAAGGGAAGCAACCCGGTGTCTATGCTGGATGGATGGTTGTATCTGTCTGTTCATGACCAGTAAGTGTATATATAGTTATAGGGTGGGGATCTCAACGGTTACTAAGTTATGACTCAGAGGACCCACACACACCCTCATGTTTCACCTCTTGTGACCCCTGGGGCGGGTCAAAAATTCTGACCCCATTTGAGCAAACTTGGTAGAGGAATGCTAGACGAAGCAACATACAGACTATCTAAGCTGCAGCCCTTTTTGTTTCGGAGCAGAAGACTTTTAAGTCTTTTTCTTATATACTACTAAGTAAAACTACGACAGTTTTACCTATTCAGTGGCCATAATTTTGTCAAAATGAATGGAAGAATTATGGGGATGGTTGGATAAGGTACATAACATGTTGTGAAACATTAGTTTAAAATCTTAATTCAATGACGAGTAGTTTTGAAATTATAAATCTATTGCATTAAACCTTTAAGGTAAAGACATGACAATGAAAGGGCCATAACTTTGTCAAAATGCAACGAAGAATTATAGGGATTGTTGGATAAGGTGCAGAATTTAATGGGAAACATTAGTATACAGTTTTAATGCTATAGCTTGAGTAGTTTTGAAGTTATAAATATATTGAACAAAACCTTTAAGGTGAAGACACGACAATCAAAGGGCCATAACTTTGTCAATATGCAAGGAAGAGTTCTTGGGATTGCACGATAAGGTGCAGAGTTTGATGGGAAACATTAGTGTAAAGTTTTAATGCAATAGCTTGAGTAGTTTTGAAGTTAAAAGTCTATTGCACAAAAACGTTAAGGTGAAGCTGGGGATGCCGACGCCGTGGGGAGTAGGATAGCTCTCCCTATCCTTCGACTATTCGAGCTAAAAAACGACAAAAGAATACAACAAAAACGAAAAAAAAGACAAAAACAACAACAAAAAAGCATTAGAAGTACCAGTAACCAGGAGCAGATGAAACTTTCTATACTATACACCAGGTGGAGATCAAACTTAATATACTATACTATTTGCCTGGGGCATATCAAACTTGCTATACTATACCTTACATATCAAACTTACAATACTATACTATACCATTTACCAGTGACAGGTCAAACTTGCTATACGGTACCATTTACCAGTGACAGGTCGAACTTGCTATACTATACCATTTACCAGTGACAGGTCGAACTTGCTATACTATACCATAGCATTTACCAGTGACAGGTCAAACTTGCTATACAGTACCATTTACCAGTGACAGGTCGAACTTGCTATACTATACCATTTACCAGTGACAGGTTAAACTTGATATACTGTACCATTTACCAGTGACATGTCAAACTTGCTATACTATACCATTTACCAGTGACAAATCAAACTTGCTACACTATTCTATTTACCAGGAGCATATCAAACTTGCTATACTTTTCTTTTTGCCTGGGCGTATCAAACTTGCTATACTATACTATTTACCAAGGGCATATCAAACTTGCTATAATATACACCGGGGACAGATCGAACTTGCTATACTATACTATTTACCAGGGGCATATCCAACATGCTATACTATACACAAGGGGCAGATCAAACGTACTACACTGTACCATTTACCTTGCTATACACAAGGGGCAGATCAAAATTGCAAAACTATACACCAGGGGCATATCAAACTTCCTATACTATACTATACACCAGGGGCAGATCAAACTGGCTATACTATACTATTTACCAGGGGCATACCAAACTTACTATACTATTCTATTTACCAGGGACATACCAAACTTGCTAAACTATTCTATTTACCAGTGGCAGATCAAACTTGCTATACTATACTATTTACCAGGGGCATACCAAACTTGCTATACTATACTATTTACCAGGGGCATATCAAACATGTTATACTATACATAAGGGGCAGATCAAACTTACTACACTGTACCATTTACCAGCGGCAGATCAAACATGCTATACTATTCTATTTACCAGGGGCAGATCAAACATATTATACCTTTTTCATTTACCAGGGGCAGGTCATGTTTGATATATTGTACCATATACTAGTGGCAGATCAAACTTGCTATACCATTCCATTTACCAGGGGCGGATCAAACTTGCTATACTATATCATTTATCGGGGGCAGATCAAACATGCTATACTTTTTCATTTACCAGGGACAGATCATGTTTGCTATACTGTACAATTTACCAGTGTCAGATCAAACTGGCTATACTATACAATTTACCAGGGGCAGATCAAACGAACTGTGTATGCTATACCATTTACCAGGGGCAGATCAAACTTGTTATACTATATTATTTACAAGGGGCAGATCAAACTTTCTACACTATACCATTTATCAGGGGCAGATCAAACTTTCTACAATGTACTATTTATCAGGGGCAGATCAAACTGGCTATACTATACCAGTTACCAGGGACCGATCAAACTTTCTACACTGTACCATTTATTAGGGGCCGAAAAAACGTTCTACACTGTACTATTTATCAGGGGCAGATCAAACTTTCTACACTGTACAATTCATCAGGGCCAGATCAAACTTTCTATACTGTACCAGTTTCTAGGGGCAGATACAATTTTCTACACTGTACCATTTATTAGGGGCGGATCAAACTTAGTATACTTTACCATTTACCATATTTACCAGGGGCAGATCAAATATGCTACACTGTACCATTTACCAGGAGCAGATCAAACTTGATGTACTGTACCAGTTACTAGAGGCCGATCAAAATGTCTACATTATGCCATTTATTAGGTGTATATCAAACTTGCTATACTATACCAGTTACCAGGGCCAGATCAAACTTTCTATACTGTACCAGATACCTGGGCCAGATCAAACTTCCTACATAGTTCCATTTATTAGGGGCAGATCAAACTTACTATACTGTACCATTTACCAGGGGCAGATCAAATTTGCTACACTGTACCATTTACCAGGAGCAGATCAACCTTCTACACTGTATCATTTACCAGGGGCAAATCAAATTTTCTATACTGTACTATTTACCAGGAGCAGATCAAACTTGCTGTACTGTACCATTTACCAGGAGCAGATCAAACTTGCTGTACTGTACCATTAACCAGGGGCAGATCACGTTTGCTATACTGTACCATTAACCAGGAACAGATCAAACATGCTATTCTATACCAGTTACTAGGGGCCGATCAACCTTCTACACTGTATCATTTATGAGGGGCAGATGAAACTTGTTATACTATACCATTCATCAGGGTCAGATCAATTTTGCGATACTGTACCATTTACCAAAAGCAGATCATACTATATTTTTACAAGGGGCAGATCAAACTTTCTTCACTGTACCATTTATCAAGGGCAAATCAAGCTTCCTACACTGTTCCGTGTATCAGGGGTATATCAAACTTGCTATATTATACCAGTTACCAGTCGACGATCAACTTTTCTACACTGTACCATTTATAACATTACCTTCTAAAACTAAACGAATTATTTTTATTGATAATTAAACTAAGTTTTCAAGAAAATTCGGAACAAAATCCTATATTTTCCGTGTGCATGGTGTAAAATAAAATTCACTGTAATACATAATTCCTTATGCGTTCTGTCTTTCTTCTAATTATACGAAGTTTTAGTTAGAAGCGAGACATTGTGCACTTGTTTTAGGACATTCATTGTATAGAGTTGTTTTGAATTTTAACATTCGGTATACAAAATATTTGTCGGCCTACAAC
Organism: Cyrtodaria siliqua; assembly: GCA_037043455.1. Taxonomy (NCBI): domain Eukaryota; kingdom Metazoa; phylum Mollusca; class Bivalvia; order Adapedonta; family Hiatellidae; genus Cyrtodaria; species Cyrtodaria siliqua. The sequence continues at coordinate 14,943 of JAWPHD010011970.1, forward strand.
AGCAGGTTTTAATTGCAGTTTTGCAATATGAAACGTGTAACCCAATATCGCCTCATCCAGACGGTAAATGTTAAACCTACATACCGGCCAGATTTCACAAAGCCGTTAACCCAGATTCAAACCAGTTGCTCATGAGGTATCCAGATTAAAAAAAAAAACTAAAGGGACACTGTCCGTAAGTAAGCAGATATTAAGCATAATCAAATATCTGTCTGACTTTTATTCAATAAAATATTTCGTATACATGAAAATATGAACATAGGCCCAAATAAGTCTGTAGTAATATATTCGTGTGTTTGAAAAAAAAAAAGGAAAAAAAAGAGTTTTATTTATTGTTTGTAAACGATGCGGTTCCCACAATATTTACAGTTTTTTGCTGATCACGTGACAGTCATTAGTGTATTAGGTTTTCTATATTGTATGTATGGCCCGCTTAGCTCACTCGACTATTGCACACTCGCTATTATTAACCGCAAGTGTACTGCGAGTTCAAAAGGAAAGTATCTTTATGGTCTCTTTATTTTCCACTAAAATGTTCACATTAAAGGGACAGTCTCTTTATAAACTAGATCATTTGCAAAAAGAGTCACATTAAAAGGACAGTACATTTATAGTCTTTTCCAAGAACAACTTCACGTTAAAGGGAAAATATGTTTGTGGTTTCAATTATTCCACAAAAAGAATCACATTAAAGGGAGAGTATCTTTATGGACTCATTTTACTTTATGGACTCTAACATTTTCGCAAAAAAGCTTCACATTAAAAGGGACAGTAACTTAATGGACTCAATCATTTTCACAAAAAAACTTTACAATAAAGGGACAGTTACTTATAATGGACTCAATGATTTCCACAAAAAGCTTCACAATAAAGGGACAGTTACTTAATGGACTCAATGATTTTCACAAAAAGCTTCACATTAAAGGGAGAGATGTTTTATGGAATCGATGCTTTCCACAAAAAGCCACACATACTACCTCAATCAAACCGAGACTGCAATATTTCGTATTTATCGTGTTCGGCCGTTTCCAAAGGTCCACTCTCATAATCTTTTACATAGCACAGTAGCGTTGCTTGTGCAGTGTGGCGGTAGTAAAACGTCCAATAAGGACTGTTATTCATTCGATCTGTGGAGATCGCTGAGCCCGATACTTATTTGCTTGCTTTTCGTGAAAATGATCGAGTCCATTAAGTTACTGTCTCTTTAATATGGAGCGTTTTGTGGAATGGTCAAGAACTTAGAGTTACTCTCCCTTTAATGTGGAGCTTCAGGTAGAAATGATCGAGTCCATAAAGATGCTGTCCCTTTAATGTGAAACTTTTGTTTGAAATGTTTGAGACCATAACCATACTGTCTCTTTTATGTGATGCTTTTTGTGGAAATGAATGAGTCCATAAATATTCTGTCTCTTTAATAAGGAAATTTCAATGTAAATGACAGACTCCATAAAGTTCTCTTTAGTATGGAGCATTTTTTTGGAAATGATTGATTCCATAATGATATAATGATATTGTCCCTTTAATTTAAAGTTTTTATTTGTGGAACGATTGCATCTATAAATTTACTGTCCCTTTAATGTAAAGCTTTTTTTTTTTAGATATTCATTTCTTGGGCACTGGAATCTATGTTAGGTGCTAAATGTTCCTTACATGAGCATTGCGTTATTTGTTGTTAGGTGCTAGATGCTCATTTTCTTGGCATTGGGTTCTTTGTTATGTGCTAGAATGTTCCTTTCTTGGGCATTTAGTTCTCTGTTTGGTGCTAGATGTTCCTTTTGTTGGCATAAGGTTCTTTTTTATGTGCTAGAATTTTCTTTCTTTGGCGTTGAGTTCTTTATTAGACACTAGATGTTCTTTGCTTGAGCACTGAATTCTTTGTTAGGTGCTAGATTTCCTGTCTTGAGCACTGAGTTCTTTGTTCTAAATGTTCTTTACTTTGGCATTGAGTTATTTGCTAGGTGCTAGTTGTTCAGTACGCTATGACCTTATGTGGTAATATGCATTCTACGCGATAACATCAAAATCATTACACCCCCACTGATGAACTTCATATATGCATTGACGTTGGCAAGAGAAAGAACCTGATTGTCTTAGGGGTCAGTAGGACAAATGTCAAGGTCACCATGACCTTATATGGAAATATATATTCCGTCAAATAACTGAAACCACAAGACTCACACTCGTGAAACTTTATAGATACATTGCCTTTCGTCAGAGGAGGAACCCTGTTACTTTTGGATTCACCTTATGTGGTAATATGCATTCTACGCGATAACATCAAAATCAAGGTCACCAGTACATAATCAAAGTGATAACTCCAGGAGTATAATACCTGCACTCATGACATTTGGAGATACTTTTCCCATGCTGAGAGGAGAAACCTATTGCTTCTAGGGAAAGTAGGTCAAAGGTCATGATCATCATGTCCATATATGGACATACACATTGCAATTGACAATCCCGGAAATATGATATATATCCCACACTTACTAAACTTATAGGTGCATTGTCCTTGGTCAGAGGAGTAAGCCTATTATTTTTGGGTTCAGTAGGTCATCAAGGTCACATTGGACTGACAATGACTGAATTCTAAGACATTTTCCTTGTTACTATTAGACCTACAGGTTTGAAACTTTACAGAAATAGTACTCATGTTAAAACAACAACCCCTATTGATTTTAAGCTTAGTAGCCCATAATTATGTCAAGGTCACGGTGACCTGATCATGACAAATTCCTTCTCAGCTGTTATTCACGTTTTTAATCTACAGTCTTGAAACTTTATACAAATAGTGCTCTTTGTTAAACAACATAACCTATCAGTTATTTCTTTTGTTAGAAGGTGAAAGGTAAGGGTTATATTGATCTGACACCTAGGAAAAGCTTTTTACATAAAAACTTTAGGAAACGGGCTTATAATGCCCCGTTAGGGGACGCTCTTGTTAAGTGATAGAATGTTCCTTACTTGATCACTGAGTTTATATTATGAGATAGATGTTCCTTACCTGGGCATTGAGATCAATATTAGCTGCTAGATGTTCTGTATTTTGGAAACTGAGTTCTTTATTAGGAACTAGGTGTTACTTTCTTGAGAATTGAGATTTTTGTTACGGCATAGATGCTCTCTAGTCGGACACTGTGTTCTTTGTTAGGTGCTAGATGTTCATTTATGGGGCACTGGGTTATTTATTATGTGCTAAATGTTCCCTTCTTGGGCATTTATTTCTCTGCTAGGTGCTAGATGTTACTTACTTGATCCTTGAGTTCCTTTGTTAGGTGCTAGAATATTCCTTTCGTCGGCATAATGTTCGTTGTTATGTGCTAAACTTTTCTTTCTTGAGCATTGAGTTCTTTGTTAGGCGCTAGATGTTTTGTAATTGGTCATTTAGTTCTTTGTTAGGCGGTAGATGTTCCGTAAATGGTCATTCAGTTCTTTGTTAGGTTCTAGATGTTCTGTAAACGGTTATTCAGTTCTTTATTAGGAGATAGATGTTTCTTCCATGGGCACTGAGTTTTTTGTAATGTACTAGATGTTCACTGAGTTCTAAATTAGGTTTCAGATGTTCTGTTATTGGGAATTCACTGCCAAGTACGTTTAACGGTGTAGAGCTTTTATAGTACGTTGTTTTATTTTCAAGATGGCGGACATTGTTTACGTCGGAAGGTAACATCCATCGTTTATAGTTTTAAAGACGCCAGTTTATTGGTCAAAAATGATTTTTACACTCGATATATTGGGTCCTTACCTTGTTATTGGGTCCTCAATCTGCCTATTGGGTCTAGACCCAACAATTCAACGACCCAACAATACATGCATGTTTAACAGAACTACATTTACCTAATTAGGCCTCTCGCACATACTTTATGTTACACGTTTATTGGGCCCCTGAGTAGGGGTTATCTCCCCTTGACAGTTTGCTAAGTGTGTATATATACTGTTTATCCATTCAGAGTTCAGGACCCAATACATTGGGAAATTCATTATGACCCAATAAACTAGTGATGCGGTATATATATATATTTTTTAACAAGACCCAGCAAAAATGTTGGGTCAGACCCAGTATTATGGTTTGAGAATAAAAGGCGTTAACAGTTGAATTACCCGTTAAGTTACGACTATATTGGGATACATAAGTCCCTTTAGGTGTACTTAATTCATAAACAAATACCAAACACGTATATACACACTATTTCAGGGTGGCCACAATAAATGTGTTCAAATTGAGAGACCCAGTATCCTGGTGACTTTAAGTATATATATATATATATTATATCTATGTACCTCTTGTACAATCGTTTCTTCATCTATGTATATGTACCTCTTGTACAATCGTTTCTTCATCTATGTATATATATATGTACCAATGTATTTGCCAGCCAACCGTGCTGCCGTCTTTTGCACGGCCGTTTTTGAAAAATCGTTGCCAACATTTGGAGGAGTGGGTGGGGTAAAAAAAAGTTTTTCTTTTTTTTTTTTTTTGCTTAACAACACCTCCCAACTCTTACTTTCTCAATAGTGTTATGTTTTGTACATTTATAGAAGAAAGATGATCTGCACCTCTGTGAAAATACTTTAGCCCATAGACACCCTGTGGCGTGAATTGGTGCATAACATAATGTTAGCAAATTATTTTGCACACCCTGTTTGCATATTTGCACACCCAGTTCTTGAATTTCTGCCTAATACACTGATATGTACCTCTTGTACAATCGTTAATTCATATATATATATATGTACCTCTTGTATAATCGTTACTTCATATATGTATATGTACCTCTTGTACAATCGTTTCTTCATCTATGTATATGTAACTCTTGTACAATGGTTACAGCATCTATGTATATGTAACTCTTGTACAATGGTTACTGCATTTATGTATATATGTAACTTTTGTACAATCGTTACTGCATATATGTATATGTATGTACCTCTTGTACAATCGTTACTGCATATATGTATATGTACCTCTTGTACAATGTTTACTGCATCTACATGTATGTATAGGTAACTTTTGTGCAATGGTTACTGCATCATATGTATATGTATCTTTATTATAAATGGGTTCTGCATACTGTATGAGTCAGTTTGTATGAATGAGTATAGGTGTATTTAAATGTGCCTTTATGGGACAATTAATTAAGTTGAATTAAGTTTCAAATATTTTTGAATTACATAACAACAGTATTTATAATCATAATAATATATATCTAGGAATCTAAGGATTTGCTTAGTATTGTTTTATTAATTTATTAAAAGTCATTGTAACGGAATATGATTTTGTTTCATGTTTATTTACCAATTTCATTAATATTTGTTTATGACAAAATATTTCACTCTAGGTTCATATTTGTCTGATTAATATACGTTTTTTTTTTATAATGTTTTTCTCTATTCAAACCAAGTGATTTTCAAGTTATAGTCATGTATCCAGATATAAGGGTGAAATTCCTATTACTGACCATTGAACTGACGGCCTTGAACTGACCAGCTGATGTTGGTAAACACATCTTGTGGCTAGAGAGATCAGCTCCCATAATAATCATTGAAATCTGCTGAAGCGACAGGTTAATGGCTTGATGTTGACTGGAGACTACCTCTTAATTTACGACCAAGTTAGCCCTTTAAGACGGACAATGGACAGGAGGTTATATATGAAATTTGAACATTCTACTCCCAAGGACAAAAAAGTTATAATACAATATGTTGACGTCGTCGTGCCCGCCAACATTAGCGGCGCCTATGTCTCGTATTTTTTCAAGCGAGAAAATAATAATAATAATAATAATAATAATTAATAATAAATAATAATAATAATAATTAATAATAATAATAATTAATAATAATAATTAATAAGCAAATATAATAGTGTTACCTTGACGCAATCTTTGACCGATATGGTGATCATCTTTCCTAAATCTTATAATTCGTTTGAGGAAACTGCGATAGGCATTAGATTATGGAAGAACGTTTGGTAAGGAGCCCACATCTTCTGTAAATATTGACGTTGCTTCAGGTCTTTAAAATACTCTGAAAAAAGCATATCTCCATAAAACGCAACATACATACGTACCACACTTATTTTAAACTATATTTCTATCATAAAAATAGATCCCATGAAAACTGGAAAATACACATCATACAGAAATAATAAAAGAAGGGTAAAACGAGACTATACATTTTTATTTCAAGGAAAGATGTGATGGTGGCCCAAAACCCAAAATCCAAAGATTTCTGACCCACTGTCAAACCTTTTCTTTCGCAAATAAATCTGACAGATCATCCTCAAGAACGATGAAAACTGTCTTATGTCTGACCAAAATATCGCAGTTGATAAACTAAATGATTTTTATGTTAATATAGCCTAGAACATAGGTATTGATAACAACACAACGTCTGATGAAAACTAACCCAGCGTAAAAGCAATAAACTCCAACAATAATATCAAAACTTTTGATTTCCACCCCATCTATGAGACTGATATTTTTGAATATATAAGAAAACTCGACAGCAAAGACGGCAACCGGGACACTATACCCCCATAGTCATAAAGGACGGATGTAAGGACGCTGTGTACCCATACGGGACATAGCAAACTCTATAATAGAGCGTGGTCAGTTCCCATTAAGTTAAAAACTTGCGCAAAACACCCCTATCTTTAAAAAAGAAGACCCCTTTAATGAAAAAAACTACAGAACAGTAAGTATACTACCTACTCTGTCAAAACTCTACAAACGAGTAGTAGGTAACCAGCTAGACACTCACTTTGAGGTCATCTTTCACCCCTTCCTGGCTGCTTTCAGAAAAGATGTTGGTTGTCAAACCACTCGTTTACGTCTTGCTGAAGACTGGAAAAAAGCCCTAGACAATAACCTGTATATAGGTGCAATTCTAATGGATCTTTCTAAAGCCTTGTCTCATGATGGTCTAGCTTGTATGTTGGTCAACCATGGGATAAATATGAGCTTGTTTGCTTGTTCTTTTTGTTGGTATATATATATATAACCATGATTTTATATGGGCTATTGTAATAATATTATAAGAGCCCAGATTGTATGTTATAAATAACATCTGATATATGTAATGCATGTTTCAAATAACATACGATATATATAATGTCAACCCCATGCTCTCTCTGTTTTAGCTGCTATATTATATTTATATGTTTACGAATGTTTTGTCGGAAAATAGCTAATAGAGCTGATTTTATATTTGTTTGTAAAAACCGACTTAAAATAAATATTCTTGTATCTTGTATCTTGTCACAAAGCTGAACCATTATGTGAGTAAAATAGACCCTGAAAAGTCAGAGCTATTATGAATCGTGTAAGGTGAAAGAAACTATTGAACACTATTTATAAGATTGTGACAGATTTACTCAAGAAAGAACACAGCTTGAAAATACAGTAAAACATATTATAAGAGAGAGAGAGACAGTCTGGAAGTAAATAATATAAATCTACAAGTTCTAACGAGAAACATAGACAATGCAGCAGTTGCAACAAACATGGAGATTAGAATGGCATTTGGAATATTCCAAAGGCCTAAAAAAAAACTGTGTGGTTCGGGTCACCCGACCCTACCTACGAATACCCGCCGACCCTGACGATGTTTTGGTCCATTTCGAAAAAAAAAAAAAAAAGAAAAAAAAAAAAAGAAATAGCAATATAAAGTATGTTTGTACACAATTGAAGAGCAAATAGAAAACAATAATAATTACAGTAATTATAGTACATAATTCAGTGCATCTTCTTTGCGTTCATAAAAATAAATCCTTAAAAAAAAAAAAAAAAAAAAAAAACCGACCTACCCTACCTACCAATTTTGAACATGTTACCGGAACCACACAATTTATTTTTTTAGGCCTGAGAAATTCTGGAAGACTCATTGTCCATAATTAATCATTTAAACTTGCTCAACTCCAACTCACAAAAGTATTAGTACAAAGTGAAAGCAATTGTAATTGAAGAAGCACATAGTGACCAAAGCCAGTGTTATATTGGCAAACGAACATACAACAACAACAACAATTAAACAGATGTGGACTGGAGAGCATAATACAGATTAATATACTCAGTAAAGGTAATCACTTTAGCTTAGTATTACAATCGTAACGCTATTGATGATTATGTGTATGTCATGTTATTTTTAAAAGCTGAATCAATAAGAACAACCGATATTTTAAACCTTTTTCCGCTGGTAAAATGGTGCACTCTGACGAGTTTGTGGAGACGCTTTTGGGGATAAAGAGAACATATCAGGGAACAGGTTTTCGGCCGTGGTCTGCAGTGCTCTCTCTCTCTCTCTCTCTCTCTCACACACACACTGTCTTTCTATGTCTCTATATCTTTCTTTCTCTCTCTCTTTCTCTCTTTCATTCTCCCTCTCCCTGTCTGTCTGTCTCTTTCTTTCTCCCTCTATCTCTTTCTCTCTGTCTCTCCTTTCTCTCTCTCTCTTTCCCTCCCTCCCTCCTTCCCACCCACCCTGACTGCCCTATCTATCTCCCTCTCCTCGCTTTCTTTTTTCTCTCTCTCTTACCTTCTCCCTCTCACTCTTTCTCTCTCTATTTCTTTCTCTCTCTCTCTCTCTCTCTCGCTCTGCCTGTCTCTCTCTTTTTATTGAAAATATGTTGATTTATAATATACTGATATGTGTAAACCATGCATGCATAACTTCAAATATTATATTTCCATCGTTACGTAAACGTTATTGAACGGATAAACGAGTCTCAATCTCATTGAAATCATCCTAATAACGCGTTGATACTCTCCGCTATTGCCTTAGTAGCGAACATTAGTGAGAACGAGCCTATCACGGAATAGTTTTGTGGGCGGTTACGATTCGCGTAGTAGCGACGAGTACCGCCCATAAAAATATCACGTGATAGACGAGTTTACTGTTCAATAACGTACTTGTATCACGAATATCCAATTATTCAGCACGTGCACGAAAGCTTCTTTATATGACGTCGGTAAAAACTGCCGATGTGAAATAATGAATCAACCAATCAAGGATATTTATCTATTATTTAGCGCCAGTGAGGAAACTACGTTGTATGCCGCGGGAAAAAATGCGCTGTGAAACCAATCAGCAATTGCCAACACACAAGCACTGTTCTGACCGTATGTGTTTAACGTTTTGCGCGTTATTTAACTCGTACTTCTCAGGATGGACGTATCAAATTTCGGTAATCTTGAATTGCTGAATATGGAGGAGCTTGATGACATAACGTTATCGCAAATGTGTGAACGTTTGGAAAACGATTATGAAATGACACAATTTATGCACGGAATGTCATTATGTAACAGTGAACTTTATCAGGTCATGGAGATTGAAGCGTTTTCGCCTGTGGCTATGTATCTGGAAGTGCTTTCGTCGTGGCAATGTAGGAATTGGTGGTAAGTGACCAGTTATCGGTTTGTCGATTCTGTTTCTGACTTTGAGCTAAAGGACACACAACATTATTATCTCCTTGAATACTCGTGCTCTACAGATGAAGGATGTAGATAACAAATAAAAATCCGTTTTTCTACATTTTACAGGACTTCCATTGCAAACATTAATGCATCCTTACCAGGTTCTAAATCTACAGTATTTTTGGAAGAGATCACAGACAGAAAACTTCATGTTGATATAAGATTTCTAGCTAATTCTGCCTAATTTTACACATCATGGGTCTAATCACCACGCGGTTGTATTTTTGTCTTATGATTACGCTAAATTTTGATGTCACGCAAACAAGAAATTTCAAAAATGTCATACCTTGTAAATATTTGTTAATTGATTTTTATTGAATCAATGAAGAATTTAAGCATAAATACATGTTGTAAATTGTGTTTATCTCTATGCCACGAACAAAAAAAATTACAATGGAACCCCATGGAAAATTAATTGTGGTGTGAGACGTAAAGGAACTGGTTGAAATCATGAAAATCATGAAAACGGAAGCACGATTAACGGATTAACAAATTATGGACAAGGACTGGATAACCTTATTTCTGTTTTTATTTAATTTGAATTAAACAATGTGGACAAGCTTTTTAGGACAAAAAGTGTAATCATTTCACTTATTTGTTTTTGTGTTTTGTAAAAAAAAATTACCTGTTTGTTGATTGAATAAAAATCTTTTAATAAACAGCTAGTCTTTTTCAGTATTGTTGGGAAAGTACAAAATGATGGTTTCACTAAATTCATCGTGTTTGCACTTTCTCTAAGACATCTACAGAACTGTGCATTATTTTCCGAATTTGGACGTTATTGTATGGATATAGAAATTACACATACACTAACTTCCAAATATGGAAAATAAGTATAACATAGTTTTAGACTCCCCCCACCCCTGTAAAAAGTTACTCTTGTGGGAATTAAAGTAAACCAAAGATCAAAGAAAAGGCGGCACATTCGTGATACAAGTATTAGTTATAGAATGTCCAACGAGCTGTTACGGGCATATATCATGAAATATATCAAGGCGTAAGCCGAGATATTTTCATGATATATGCGTGACGGGGTGAATATTGGATACAGAAACAGGGATTTCCCTACTGTTATATCAAAGAGGTTCTTCTGGTTCTTTAACTTGCTCTGAGGATAGACAAATAACAATATAGTCCAAAATTTAAGACGTCATTCAGAAGTTGTTCACGTTTAATCTTGATACGTTTAATCTTCATTATTGTGATTTTTTGTTTATATTCATTGCTGCTCTGACGTCTAAATTCCGATATCCAAAAACACGTATTTAAATATTCAGGTTGTTGGCTTAAAATATAAAACGGAGAAGAACAATCTCCAAAAACAGGAAACAAGGAAGATGAAACGCGGGTGTGTCAACTTCTCATTCGGAGCTCCTCTACAGCTACCGCTAACATTTAATAAAATGACATTTAGAAACTACCTCTCAGTGGAAATACCTTCTTGCTGACAAGCTAGGAAGCAATGTATGTTGATATTTTCATTCGATCCATGCTAGGTGTTTTTTAAAGTTAAAGTTTGGTAAAGATCAGATGAAAAATGAAGGCCCTTGGCATGTAGGGCTAAAAATCATCAACTCCAAAAAGTAGGTCAAGGTCATAGATGAAATACATGCGTCCAAAAAGATGCACTACCCAAGACACAACTATGTCAAAATAGAATGTGTTCTTCCAAAGATTAAGCTATAAATTAGGTTTAAAACATATAGTACATACTTATAGTTGATGAGAAAGTGATTTAAATGTAACGATTAAAGTTATCTGCCCTTTGTTTGGATGGTGAAGGTCACATCCACATTTGCTTTGTCACGTTGCAATGTACCACTCAAGATACAACTATAAGCAACGTTCGAAATATCTTAGTGCATACAGTTCGTGAAAAAGTGACCTAAACGCCAAAGTTGAAGGTAAACAATATAAGGTTATCTGCCCTTTGCTTGGAGCGCCAAGGTCACATCCACATCTGATTTGTCACATTGCGATGTACCACCCTAGATATAACTATAAACAAAGTTTGAAAGGTCTAGTGCATACAGTTTGTGAAAAAGTGACCTAAACGCAAAAGTTGAACCTAAAAATTATTAAGCTATCTGCCCTTTGCTTGAAGGGTCAAGGTCACTTCCACATTTGCTTTGTCACGTTACGATGTACCACCCAATATACAACTATAAGCAAAGTTTGAAAGGTCTAGTGCATACAGTTTGTGAAAAATGACCTAAACGCAAAAATGAGATATAGGGTCCTATAGAAACCACAGCGTCCGAACGCAATGGCATCGTAGGTCCGCACTGTACTGCAAACAAGGACTTGATAATACAATTAAAGAGACAAAAATCAACAGAAAGGGTGTTGAAGACAGGGTTACCGACTTGGAACGGTCAGTAGGCAATAAGGCCTACTGGTTAGCTTGAATCGATTGTATATGCGCACAATCCTCGCTATTATCCTCTCTTCAGCGCCTAAAGAGACAAGACAGTGTAAACAAAACTACATCCCATCAAAATGAATTCTCTAACAATAAAGTCCACATCCAGAGAAACTAACTAAAGAAACACATACAATATAATAAACATCTCAGGATGTATCCAGAATCGTACTGAAAAACTATAGTAGTTGCAGCTAAAGGGAAAACCAATCTAGGGTACGACCAGAAAACCCAAGGGACGAAAGCTGATGCACCCACCTCCCTTAGTTGAGGTTTCAGTACGTACAATCAATGAGTCCCAATGGGTAGTCCAGTCATCGCACAAGTGAAAAGTGACGCGTAATGACTTGGATGTTGACGCCGCCGGAAAAGCAATACCTATGTCTCTTTTTTTCTTCGAAAAGGCGAGACAAAAATCCAAACAATGCCAGATTGTTGCCATGGCAACGAAGCCAAGCCGTCGGTATACTCCAAGCTGGAAGACGACAGCAAGATGTCGTTCGCCATTTTAATTGCCATTTTAATTGCCATCAGTCTACAATTACGAGAGACGTCGCAGCGGTTTTAGCCGTCCGTCAGGACAACTTCATTAGGACCCGGCGTCTGAGGGACCGCTTTTGCAAGACGAATCATCGGTAAATTTGACTGATTGTGTGACTTTTCCTCTGACGGGTGTCAGTTTTAAACGATCAGCATGTTTTGGCTGTGATGTGAAATTAATTGTGATTTTGTTAAGTTTGACCAACGAAATTTTCATTATACCTATATCAAATTATTATTTTGACAGCGCAGAGCGGGGGCAAGTCTGTCTTCTGCCTGTCTGTCTGATAACAGGATAACAGCAAATCTCAAAGCGCATACTGGCCTATTTCAGTAATTGCATACTTATATATACAACTAGTTATATATGGCAAAAATGTGATAAAATAAAGTATTCAATCGAACTAACAGACGACACGTTTGAAGATATGTTCTGCTTTTAGAAGTTCACAATCGTACCCGTCCATGCATTACATTCACACCAAATTACATGCTAAGTTTACACCGTCTCTTTTCACGGCACGTTATTTAAATAATGAAACGTTTTCAAAAAATGATATGCTTTCGTTTTCGGAAAATAGTTGACACTTGGCACTGATCAGCAAGCTAATCGGTAACTAAAACGTGTAGACGCCTACCTTTATCCGGGTTCTTTGTGCCTGCACAATATGCAGATAATTGTTCGTACCGTACCTCTTGACAGGTTATAATTGATTTTTTAATAAATTGAGTTTTACTTATGGCTGGTACAGAGTTTAATTTGAAGAAATAATTACTATTTACAAGTAAATCCGAATGAGCCAGACGTACCTTGTCAGTAAATTATCCGTGTTTATGTTTTCAAAACGTGTCAATGTGGTCCGATATGCAGTTACTGTCAGTCAAGTGTGCAGTTACTGTAATGTGCACAAATACGTCTACCTTACTGTCATTCTAACTAAAGCGGACACCGTAAATATGAAATCCCCGCCAAGCTATAAGGCATTACTACTAGTTTATACTTGTTATTTAGGATATTATTAAACCATTACAATAACATTATGCTTTTACTTTATAAAGTGTTAAAACGTATTTTTGTTCATTTGCATGGGCATGTTATTCTAAATGATACTATTCAATGATTATGTCTTACGTTCGAATTGTTTATCTATATTTAAACGGAAGGTACAATACGTTGCAGACACGCATACGAGACCTGTTAAAGGTACACCTTGACTGTTAAAGGTACACTTTGACACAATGAAGTTAGTCAGTTTTAAGGCAAATACAACCATTATAATAGTTTTCAATTTCATATTAAAGTCCCTATACCACCATCAACAGGTAAATTTTACAACTGAATTGAATTGTATTGGATTTTATGGTTGCACCAACAGCAAAGGTCATACGGCGATATTTTGAGAATCCAAACTCTATAGACACAATATAAACGGCTTTAACCACCCAGGCCAAACCCAAAACTGGAGTGTCGAATTAATACATACCAACTCATTATTTATTTTACGTATATTCACGGTTATTTTAAGAACCCGATAAACCTATACTTTTAATCGGCAAATATTCATTACTATATGACCTGAACACCAGGATACAGTTTTGATTAACGGCTTTGTTTTGTAATTTTGCCGTTTATTTGGTGGGTTATTTTCCTAATAGTGCAAATGCAATCTGTTGAACATCGTCTTCCTTCAATGTAAGTGAGTGTGTCGTTTCTTACGGATGTCGGAAGGTATTTGGCATACATGAAGTAAATCACTATGGTATTCATGCCTGTGCCTGGTTGCCTGGTGTAATCGAAAGAAATTCCCAACTATATATACCCTAACTTTCTTTTGTGATAAAAGGCATTTTTGAATAGTTAAGGCTTATTTTCTGGCTGAAATGACTTTATGTCTCACTATAACGTTAACTCCGTTAAAACCCATTGTAGGATAATTGTTACGCCATGACAAGTAGTAATGTGTTTTTCGGTTTTAAATAGTTTTAATACTTGCTGACACAGATATGTTTATTGTTGTTGTGGGTGAGATGAACACAGTCTGAAATTGGATGTGCAGCTATTAGATGACAAGTCACCAAAATATGGCAGTTGTATGGGTGTTGAAGAAGGGTAGGAAGAAGAGTAACTCTCAACATAATGCACTGGAGGACACCACTCAAATTTAAAAAAAGGTCAACGTACCAGATTTCGTACACTTTTGTTTGGGCAAATGAGTGGGTTTCATAAAAAAAATTTAACCTTTTGCTTGGAAACGTCCTGTTCGGAATGGCCCAGTAAACTTTTTTCATATAGGCCAGCATAGTAAAAATACACTGTGTGAAGAGACCTTTATTGACTCGTTTGTGAGAGCTAAGAACCATGTGCATGGTTGTATGATGCTTTTATTTATCAACTTGAAAGTTTTGAAAGTGAAAGTAGAATACATGTAAGAGGTGCCGAATGAATGCAGTTTGTTCACGGTGTCAAGAAAGATCAGAATGTTATTTTCTTAATGCCACGTGACCCCTACTTTTCTCAGCAGTTTTCTAGAGAGGAATGTCATTTCACTAAGAATAATGTTTAGTGTAAGTGAATCTTAGTCTGAATATTACGTCCAGCTCCTGGCTACTATCAAGTGCATCTGACCAGTCATGTAGTACTTCTAATAATTGTAGGGGACATGATTTTCCTTTCCATGCGTTTGGTATTATGGAATCTCTCATTGATTTGTTAAATACACTCGTTAGCGCCTTACTAATGACATGGTACTGGTTTCACTTGAATTTGTATTTACACACATAAATATATTGTTTCCAGAGTACCTCCAGTGGGACTAGGGCCTTTAAATTGTATTGCGTAATGCATGTATGACCCAGACCCTGAATTTCAGTTCACGTCTTTATCCGTCTAAAATCGCTCCACATATTACGGACTAGTACAGCGGGACCCAGTATGTATCGGTATCACATTGCTCAGCTAGGCGGCATCCTCTAAAACCTGGAATGGAATCATGGAATGGTATGGAGTGGAATTAGATTGGAATGAGATTGTTTTACATCATTCATGTCAAAATTAGTAATGACATTTGGGATCAGAAAATCTGACCCTCTTGTTTGTGTTTCTCGCAAACTATTATTACCAACCTGACAGCTTTAGATTTGAAACAACGCTATTTTTGAACAGTGTGTTTACTTTTATCAAATAGATATGTCAATCAAAATTAACCACTAAAACTAGAATAAGCGTTTGTCATAAATACAGGCTGGCGAACCAATATTGCTATGATCATGTTGTTGTCTCTGTTAATATGTGTATGTGTCATGTTCGTGTGTCAGTGTTTGTGTGTGAGTTCGCGTGTGCATGTGTGCGAGTGTTTTTCTGTGTGTGTCTGTCTATCTGTCTGTGCGTGTGCACGTGCATGTTTGTGTGATTGACATTATACAGTATGCCATGTGTATGTCTGCCCGTCTGTATGTCCATCCTTTAGTTATCATCCATTCTTTCTTTCCCTATCTCAATCTTTATTTGAAATTGTTAATACCTTAATTTGCAGACAATTAAAATATTGTCAAACCATATTCCAGAAACACATGCAATATTTTATTATAAGGCAATCTCAGACAGCAAAGATAGCGAAAGGAATTTGGGTTGCGTCAAATAGACATACACTAGATTTCAGATACATACGAGGGTGATTCGTTACAGCAAATTACTTAACTTGCATTGCTTCTTCTGTCTGATGAAGACTGTGCATATGTCTATCTTTAAACGAAATAAATTGGCAATAAGGATCCTTGAGATGTTTCCATAATACCTTAAATATTAAAGGGACGAGGCGCTCTAAAATGAATGATGGGTGTCAATCTAAATACATCCAAATATGAGTAAAACCATCAAAATGGGTTTCATGTGCATAAGCAATGTCCATAGGCACTAAACTAGTTCCCATGATCTGTGGGATTTAATTATTGTTAATGAAAATAGTTTGGTCTATAAAACTCGACAACTCGACTAGTTAAAAAAAAAAAACATGCATAAATCATAAATATTAATTCATATGACCATTTAAAGCCCCAACTGCCATATAAAAGCCAAAAGATGGCGATGGGGCAGGTTTCTATATAAATTATGCATGTTTCACATCAGAGGTCCTTTTTCAAAATGTTGAATAAACTACTGTAAAATAAATTATGAAAAGTTGCACAAATACACATTTAAACATGTTAAATCAATTGATGTAATTATTTTTTTAAACAATCATTTGCAAAGTATAGTTTCAAAAAATAATTTAAACCAACTGACAAACAATTTTCTTATTTATTAGCTTCCAGATCATCTACAGTGCCTTTAAAACCAACGATTCTGATGACAAACATACGGGACCACCAGACCTGCCCAATGCTTCAAAGTGAAATTGTTGTATTGAAGCACCATTAAAAAGGCTCTAATGGACCACACAAAGTGATTCCTGTATAGACGCACCGATTATTGTGTGGATGGGGTATAAACACATAATTACAGACATAAATTATGTAAAAAAAAGATGGCCCTGGTGGTCATGTTTAAAGTCGAATTATAATGAGTTTGTGTATAATACCAACAACATGCTGTATATCTGATTACAGGATGATGTCTTCACCACTTGTTTTCAAAGACGATTGCCATCCGATAGGTATTCCCATTAATTCGACTTATCTATACTGAAAGGAAAAAGAAACGCGACATGGTAATTTCCGCTATATATTGTATGTTCAATATGTTGCTGTTAATCGAATGGTACATGGCTACGTAAAATCTTTCCTTTCGGTAAAAAGACTAAAACAACACGTAACACAGCAAATAGTATTCCTGCAAAGTTTCATTATTGACAGAGTACGCGTTTGTCTCAAGCATGTGAACAAACTTAGAATGCAAAACTTTGCAAACTCTTTACGTTAAATACAGTACTGAACTGGCTCAATTTTTCAAAGAGGAACTTCAACATTTATGAATTTCTTGTTACAACGTGTACTGTGATCAAAACGTCTACATCATCACAGTTGTGTCCTTTCTCTAACCAAATGCAACTTTTTTTTTACAAAACATCTTGGGATTCCCTTGGAATATATATGGAATTAAGTGTGCAGTTATACAATATATAGCGGAAATTCCCGTGTTGCGTTTCTTTTTCCTTTCCGTATATAACTCCGGAAGAGAGTCATACAAGAGAACAGTGATACAAAGTATCACATGCCGGTCGGAACAGTTACATACGAAAACTGTAAGGGAAATGAATATGATACAAATAAAAGAACAGTGTGTAGATGTTATGATTTTTTTTTTATTTGTAATTGTCAACAATCAAAACACATTTATCATGAAAGACTTGAGACTCGTATGGTAAAAACAGATTTATAGACCGTATCCCAAAAATTGATACGTAATTCAAGTAGTAGTGCCTGTATAACAATTTGACTGCGTCCAGATATTCTTACTGAAATACAGTTGTTTTACGAACAGTAAAATGACGTTGATAGCACCCATAGCAGCTTTCTGAATCCGGGATAAATATACGGCAATAACAACCATACCTTCAGAATATTGTCAGATATGTTCAAAGAGGCAGGGATAATAGTGAAGGGAAAGTCATCCATAGTTGACATGCCCGGACAGACTGGACGATATATTTTATTAAATAGATTTAACCCAGTGAACCCAGATCATTGAAGTACAATCAAAATACCAAGAATATTACATGTGGTGCAAAATGCTACTCTTGGAATGGATATAAGTTATGCTGCCATGTTATAGCATTAGCAGAACATCTTGGAATACTTGACCGTGTACTGAAACACTATCCAACCAAGTATAGCAGGTATCTCCAATACACCAATTTGAACAGTTCCCGTGGAAAAAAAATCAAATATCAAAATCTCATTCCATTCCATTCCAATTCCAATTCCATTCCAGGTTTTAGACTATGCCCAGATAAACGGTCTACATTTATGACCGAATTGCACGCATGCAATCAGTACACATAACCGAGCACTGGCGTTATTGGAAACTTGCCAGAAATCCGGCGGGGCGCCATGCGCAGAAATATATATATATATATATATATATATGTGTCACAGGAGGCTGTATCGGTGTTGGGAACTAAAAAATATAAATTTTTTAAACAAAAGAAAAAAATATAAAAAAATATTATTTTTTTTTGTTCATGTTATTTGTTGAAAACAAACATATTTTAAGTTTTCCTGAAAAAATTGTCCCAGAGTATCGTAGACAAGGTTTGCAGCTCTCTCTGGTCAACATTTGATGACTAACTGTTTTCATCAATTATTTCACTGGCCAAATTCCGAGAAATATCCACAAATCTGGGCTGGTTGGAACCGCAAATGTATGTCGTTCTCGAAACTGAAAACAATTCTATCAAACCTTTTTCAGTGACAAGTCAAAATGATTCGAAAAACGCAATTTCCAATTAGGTATACATCACTGTAGAACAAAATAAAGCACATATTCACCGCTATTGGTGGCGATTCTCCGAATGTACCAGTGTCAATCAATTCAATCCGAGGGGATTTCAACAACGGAACAAGTGATAAACATGAATATAACGCTTACCTTTTTCAAAATTGTTGTATTTGACGAGAACTCGTCTGTTTAGAATATTCACTCCACCCACTACCTCAGTGTATTTGTTCAATAGAATCTTAATCATATGCGACGCTTGCTTTTTTAAAGACAAAGGGAAAAGTTAAAAAAGCAAGCGTCGCATAAGATCATGACTTTTCAAAACAATTGCAGCAGACGGTGGTTTGAATATTCTAAGCTTTTAGAAAAGGTAAGCGTTATATTTATGTTTATTACTTGTTCACCTGTGATATATGTATGTATTTATAAATACTTCATTGAATAAATAGTTTAAGGAATGCACATAGACAATATTAACAAAATAACTATATAATAATGATAATAATAGGTATAAGTACATATACACTAAAACAAAAACAAGAAGAAGTGGGTTTTAGGGCGCACCAAGACATGAATTATGAAAGGTTATATGGCGCCTAACAGGAATGAACATGTCAGGCTCATCGTCCTTGTACATCGAGATAAAATATGGAGAATGGGCCTAGAACCTTCTCACCTGCAGAACTGCAGCATAGTTGCTGCAAATTCTATTGTAGACTCTCCATTTACGCTGGAGCCACGTTTATTGTTTTTCTGCCACTGCTCTAATGTGAGCGAGATGGTACCTGAAACAATGCAGGGGTCATGAGGATACCTTTAATGAGCATGAACAAAAAATGATAAAATGAAGATGAATTTGTGGGTGGGTGGGACATGGTGTGGGGGGTCTACCCCTCTACCTACTCCTCCAACGGGATCTGCAGTGGCTCCTTTCTTTGCCCCGGAACCACACGGGGCAGAAGAAGAAGAAGAAGAAGAAGAAGAAGAAGAAGAAATGCAAATAATGAATGAATGAATGGTGTTTTACGGCACGTCGACACATAAATAGGTCATATTGTGCGCAAAAATTGATGAAAAATGAAGAAATGAAGTATTAATTAAAAATTAATGTAAATATATAAAGACAAAACCATTAAAAAAATAAGGGATGATAAGGTGTAATATAAACTATGTATGTAAATCAACGAATGCCCGTCAACGGGTATATAAACAAGTATATATATATAAGAACACATTACAATGATTTATATAGTCTGATCTCTTTCAGGAAATCCAAAACAAGACTAAAATCTACTGTATCAAATAACTCTTTCATAGTATTAACATTGTAGTACCTTTGACGCATAGGATCAAAGTCTACACATTCCAATAAGATGTGTTTGACCGTTAACGGTGCAAAGCAGAGTATACATTCTGGTAATTGCTCACCTTGTAATAAATATGAATGAGTATAACGTATATGCCCTATCCTGCACCGGGCTAGGACAACTTCCTCTCGACGAACGGGTCTACTAGAAGAACGCCATTCTCCGAGTTACGGTTTAATTGAATGGAGTTTATTGTTAACTGACAAATCCCAAGCGGTTTGCCAAGAGTTACGAATATATGTGTTAATACAACTTTTAAAATCAGTATAAGGTAATTTGGTATTAGATATATGTAAATCTAATGCTGCCTTAGCAGCACTATCAGCTCTATCATTACCACGTATTCCTACATGGCTTGGAAGCCAGAAGAAAATAATAACATTATCAATTATAAGAGAATTGTACTTTTCTAAAAGTTGAAGCACAACTGGGTTATCATGTTTCATATTACCCAGTTCTTGAAGAGATGAAAGGGAATCAGAAAAGATTACAAAATGGTCATCATCAGATTCCTGAATATAATTTAAGGCAAGTTCAATTGCCTTAAGTTCAGCTGAAAATATCGAGGCCTTGTCAGGCAGGCGGCTCTTTATGCTGTGTTTGTGAACAGCTGCTGCAGCTACCTTATCTTTAGAGCCATCTGTGTAGATATGTTGAAAGTCACTGTATTTCGATATAATTTCATTAAATTTGCTTTCAAAGACAGTAGGGTCTGTACTGGATTTGTTATTATTACAAAGATCAAAAATAATTGTTGGAGTTTCCAAAGTCCACGGTGGAATTTGTGGTACTTTGTACTTGGCAATCAAATTTAGGTCGAATTCAGTGTCTCTTAATTTTGGTTTAATACGAAGACCAAATGGTCGAATGGCCTTCGGTTTTCGATCAAAAAGAGGTTCACAACTAGGATTAAAAACATTATCGAAAGTTGGGTTTGAAGGATTAGACTTTAATTTAATGGCGTATTGAAGAGCTAATTTGTCTCGTCTATGAGACAGTGATGGTTCATTGGCTTCAACATAGACTTTCGGCTGGTGATGTACGAAAGGCACCTAAGGCGAGTCGTAATCCTTGATTATGTATAGGGTCGAGCATCTGAAGTACGACTTGCGAGTCGATCCATATACTATTGAGCCGTAGTCCAGCTTGGATCTGATAAGAGATCTGTAAAGTCGCTAGAGGACTTTTCGATCTGCTCCCCAATTAGTGTTTGCAACAACTTTAAGTAAGTTAAGAGCTTTAAGGCATTTGGCCTTCAAGTATTTAAGGTGTGGTATAAACGTTAATTTACGGTCGAAAATAAGACCAAGGAATTTTGTCTCATCCACTACTGGTATTGGTGACCCATCCAGTGTTAGATGAGGGTCTTCATGATGTTTACGAAGTTGACAAAAGTGCATACAATTAGTTTTAGATTTAGAAAATTTAAAACCATTTTCATCAGACCAGGTCTGAAGTTTATTGAGACATTGTTGTAATTGTCTCTCGATAGTATTCATGTTTTTTGCACGATAACATATAACAAAGTCGTCAACATATAGCGAACAATCCACACCTGGATTGATGCATTTTACTATACTGTTAATCTTTATATTAAAAAGTGTGACAGAGAGTATGCTGCCCTGTGGAACACCCATCTCCTGTTCATGAATATCAGAGAGGGTTGAACCCATTCGGACACGAAACTGCCTATCGTCTAAGAATTTCTCTATAAAAATGGGTAATCGGCCTCTAAGACCAAGGTCATGTAGATCATTCATAATACCGTACTTCCATGCTGTATCATAAGCTTTCTCCAAGTCAAAAAATACAGCGACTAAATGTTCTTTTTTTATGAAAGCTTCCCTTATAAACGATTCAAATCGTATGAAATTGTCTGTTGTGCCTCGTTGGCGCCGGATTCCACTTTGATACTTTGTTATCAGTTTGTTGGATTCCAGGTACCAAACGAGTCTCTCATTAATCATTCGTTCCATGGTTTTACATATACAACTCGTTAAAGCGATTGGGCGATAATTTATTGGGTCCGTATGATCCTTTCCAGGTTTGGGGACTGGAATAACGATTGCTTCCCGCCAAGAATCGGGGAAGATTCCCGTCACCCAAACCTTATTAAATATATCAAGAAGGGTAGAGAGACAGGATTCAGGTAAATGTTTTAGTAATTGATAATGGATATCATCAGGACCAGCTGATGTATCATGAGCCTTTTTAAGGGACTCTCGATGTTCTTTGAGAGTGAATAGTTTATTGTATTTTTCCAAGTTTTTCGACTTGAAGTTCAGCTTCTTCTGTTCTTTTTGTTTCTTATTTTTCAGAAAATTTGGTTGACAATTTTCAGAAGAAGAATTTTTTGAAAAAATTTCTGTCAAAGTGTTTGTAATATCTTTGACAGATGTTATATTTCCATTATCTGTTTTAAGATGATTTACAGTACTAGAATTACCTTTACCACTTATTTTCCGGACCATGTCCCATGTCTTCTTAAGAGATGAGCGAGAATTCAGCCTAGAGACGTAAGTCCTCCAGGATTTCCTCTTGCTATCCTTCATAGTACGACGGGCTTTCGCACGAAAAACTCTAAAGTTATCTAAATTTGTTTGAGTTGGCCGCAAATTAAAATTATTTAATGCAGCTTTACGATCGCTGACTGCCTTTTTGCTTTTTGCAGTCATTGTCGTACCATGGTTTATGTGGGCGTTTAGGATTTGCCGAGGTTTTTGGAATGGTTTGATCAGCTATATCGTGAAGAGTTTTGATAAAAAGAGCAGTTGCGTCTTCGACATCCTCGAAAACGGAAGGCTTTAATTGTTCCTCGCAAAGAGATTGAAACGTAGTCCAATCAGCCTTGCGAAGTTTCCATCGTTGCGTTTTTTCGAGAAGTGGAGGGCCGATATTTTCAAGAAATATCGGGAAGTGGTCACTTCCACAGAGGTCGTCTCCAACAATCCACAAAAAATCCATCAAAAGCGTTGGATCGCATATTGTTAAATCAATGGAAGAATGAGAGCCTGTAGCAGGATGTAAGTAAGTATGTGACTTATTATTAAAAAGACACAAATTGTTTTTGGCTAAGAAATCCTCAATTTTCTTGCCTTTATCGTTTATATCTTTACAACCCCAGATGTAGTTGTGTGCATTAAAATCGCCCAAGAGTATAAAAGGTGATGGCAATTGTGCAACTAGGTGATTTAGATCTTTAGGGTCTAGTGAAGAACTAGGTGGTAAATATAAGGAACATATTGTTATGACTCTGTGCATAGTAACACTGACCGCAATAGCTTGCAAATTTGTTTTCAACGCAACAGGTCTGTGAGGAATGTTTCGATTAACGATTATCGAAACTCCACCAGTGGCCTTGTCCCCGGTATCACAAATATGATTGTATTGTGAGTATTGTTTAAAAGATACCTTATCATTTGTCTTCAAGAATGTTTCTTGAAGACAAAAGGCAATAGGGTTGTGTTCATTTAAAATTAAGCTGATTTCAGCATAATTTGGTTTCAAACCTCGACAATTCCATTGAATGATCTTATTAGTTTTACCCATTATTTAGCGCTAAGGCGATTTTTAAATTTGTTTTTATATTTGAAATGCAAATAAATTGTATCTATTAAAATAAATAATTAAAGCAGGAATAATGAAAATAAATGCAGACTGGCATGTAACTTTAATCATCAAATAATAAATGCATATTTCGCGATATGGATACTGTTACCAAACCGGGAAATGGTACAGTAATGTATTAAAGTATAAATACATATGTTTTGAAAGTCAGTCATTGCAATCCTAATATGTTTGATACCTCGTGTGTGACAAGATGGGTCGTCCAATCAGGAAGATGAAAGCGACTAAAAAAAATAATATTAAAAAAAAATACAAATCAATTATTTGCAAATATTAATCAATAGATGAATAAATAAATGAATAAATAAATGAATAAATAAGAAACAGATACATAAAAAATAAAAAAATGAAAAAATAAAAAAATGAAAAAAATGTGAATCAAACTATAAAAAGAAAGGAAAAAAAAGAATCAAAACAAAATTAAAAAATATTGATTATAATAATAGTAAAAAAAAAAGGAAATAAAAAAAAGAAAAAAAAAGAAACAGTAAAATAAAAATAATCAAAATGAATAAAAAAATTAATAACCAACCAAATAAATAAAGAAAAACAGTTTTAATAGATATTGGAACTACACGTGCATTAAATGCACAAACAAATATTATAATAATATTAATAATAATAATAATAATAACAATATTAATAATGACTAATAATAATAGCGTTAATAATAATAACAATATCAGTAATAATAATAATGATAATAATAATAATAGTAATAATGAGTATAACAACAAATAATAACATAATTAATTACATTAAATAAAACGAGATATGGTTAGAAACTGGTTAGTGATTTCAGTTTTATTTTGTTTCATGAATCGAGCTTGTCAAACGGTAATGTGCAATCCGGGCAGGAAAGTGACTAGGCCGGGCCTGCTGTAAGGAGGAAGTCCGGGCAGGAAAGTGACTAAGACCGGGCCTGCTGTAAGGAGGATGTTGCGCGCTGTCCGGACCTGACTGTGATTCAAAAGCTAAATAGTAGTGCGAAGCGAATCATCAGCCGATATACTGGTTAGCGGCGGTGCCCCAGCAGAGCTCAGTAAAACAGCTACGGTAATGGGGTGGAAGGCAAGTGCGAGCATGGGTTTCACAGGGCCCGCATAATTCATGACTGGACGGCCCGTTTTGTAACCATGGTGCTCATGTATGGCCAATCGGCAGCACTCCCAGTAATTCTTATGTTCTAGTAAGATATTTTAATTTGTATCCTACCCATATACGAGGCCATCGTATTAAACTAGGAGTTTAGAACTGGTTCCATCAGTAATCGGGTTCAATAATGGGTAGTAGTATAGACATGTGGTCGGAAGGCTCCGATATATGGTTGTGCCAAATAAATGTGGTGTTTTCACTATATGTTAACACACAGAAGTGGTTAGAGCTTATCTTAGACAAGTACACACAACCACCTTTATCTGTTATCGGGTATTAAACTATTCACAAGTTTCCTTTAACCACCCTATCTGGTACAGGAAACTAAACACAACAAGTGGTTGTTCGTGTTGGGGATTAACTTATGTAAACAGGGCCACCTTTATATGTCATCGATTAATGTTAATAGATTAAAGCTATAGAGTCCCTATATCAATTGATTTCTTCTTTTTAGGCGTGTCTTTATTTGTAACTTCATGTTCACCAGCTCATGTCGAAATCGGGTATTTAAGCGAGCAAATATAGCGAAGGAAATCATTTACTGTATAAACATCGACCATTGCACATCGTACCTATACACAGGTAACAGTACTTTTTACAAAACAAATAAAAAAATAGCATCTTTCGGGGCTCGAACACACAAACTTCTGATTTCAAGTCCTGTGCTCTATCCACTGAACTACAACGCTACTTGAGAAAATAGTATACTAACTACCATATATTATGAGGCAAAATAACAACATATTTGAACGCAACTAATGATGGATCCATAAATATGCAGTCCATATTGTCACACGTGTAAATTAACATTGCCTGATGTAATACTGTATCTTATCAATGAGATGGGTGTGCCACAGGGCAGCATACTCTCTGTCACCCTTTTTAATATAAAAATTAATAGTATAGTTAAATGCATCAATCCTGGTGTGGATTGCTCTCTATATGTTGACGACTTTGTTATATGGTATCGTGCAAAAAACATGAACACTATTGAGAGACAACTTCAACAATGTCTAAATAAACTTCAGACCTGGTCTGATGAAAATGGTTTTAAATTTTCTAAATCTAAAACTAATTGTATGCATTTTTTTCAACTACGTAAACATCATGAAGACCCTCATCTAACACTGGATGGCTCACCAATACCAGTAGTGGATGAGACAAAATTCCTTGGTCTTATTTTCGACCGTAAATTAACGTTTATACCACACCTTAAATACTTGAAGGCCAAGTGCCTTAAAGCTCTTAATTTACTTAAAGTTGTTGCAAACACTAACTGGGGAGCGGATCGTAAAGTCCTCTTGCGACTTTACAGATCTCTTATAAGATCCAAGCTGGACTACGGCTCGATAGTATATGGATCGACACGCAAGTCGTACTTGCAGATGCTCGATCCTATACATAATCAAGGATTACGACTCGCCTTAGGTGCATTTCGTACATCACCAGCCGAAAGTCTATATGTTGAAGCTAATGAACCATCACTGTCTCACAGACGGGACAAATGAGCCCTTCAATACACCATTAAATTGAAGTCTAACCCTTCAAACCCAACTTTCGATAATGTTTTTAATCTAAGTTATGAACCTCTTTTTGATCGAAAACCGAAGGCCATTCGATCGTTTGGTCTTCGTATTAAACCAAAATTATGAGACACTGAAATCGACCTAAATTTAATTGCCAAGTACAAAGTACCACAAATTCCACCGTGGACTTTGGAAACACCAACAAATATTTTTGATCTTTGTAGTAGTAACAAATCCAGTACAGACCCTACTGTCTTTCAAAGCAAATTTAATGAAATTAAATCGAAATACAGTAACTTTCAACATATATAAACAGATGGTTCTAAAGATGGAGATAAGGTAGCTGCATCAGCTGTTATTCACAAACACAGCATAAAGAGCCGCCTGCCTGACAAGGCCTCTATCTTTTCAGCTGAACTTAAGGCAACTGAACGTGCGAATTATATTCAGGAATCTGACGATGACCATTTTGTAATATTTTCTGATTCCCTTT
This sequence comes from Cyrtodaria siliqua, assembly GCA_037043455.1. NCBI lineage: Eukaryota > Metazoa > Mollusca > Bivalvia > Adapedonta > Hiatellidae > Cyrtodaria > Cyrtodaria siliqua. Next base: position 41,982 of record JAWPHD010011970.1, read on the forward strand.
CATCTCTTCAAGCAATGGGTAATATGAAACATGATAACCCAGTTGTGCTTCAACTTTTAGAAAAGTACAATTCTCTTATAATTGATAATGTTATTATTTTCTGCTGGCTACTAAGACATGTAGGAATACGTGGTAATGATAGAGCTGATAGTGCTGCTAAGGCATCATTAGATTTACATATATCTAATACCAAATTACCTTATACTGATTTTAAAAGTTGTATTAACACATATATTCGTAACTCTTGGCAAACCGCTTGGGATTTGTCAGTTAACAATAAACTCCATTCAATTAAACCGTTACTCGGAGAATGGCGTTCTTCTAGTAGACCCATTCGTCGAGAGGAAGTTGTCCTAGCCCGGTGCAGAATAGGGCATACACATTATACTCATTCATATTTATTACAAGGTGAGCAATTACCAGAATGTATACCCTGCTTTGCACCGTTAACGGTCAAACACATATTGCTGGAATGTGTAGACTGATCCTATGCGTCAAAGGTACTACAATGTTAATACTATGACCGAGTTATTTAATACTATAGATTTTAGTCTAGTTTTAAATTTCCTGAAGGAAGTCAGACTATATAAATCATTATAATATGTTCTTCTATATATTTACTTTTTTATATACCCGTTTTCGGGCATTCGTTGTTTTACATATATACTTTGTATTACTACCATATCATCCCTTATATTTTAATATTTTTATCTTTATATATTTACATTAATTTTTAATTAATCCTTCATTTCATCATCATTCATCAGTTTTTGCGCACAATATGACCTATTTATGTGTCGACGTGCCTTAAAACACCATTCATTCATTCATTCAATATGAAACTAATACTTCGCCTCAAATCAACCATATCTCGACTTGTTATTTAGCGCTTGATGAGTTTGTGTGCGCGCTCTTGTTATTACGTAATGCCTATTTAGTGTTAAAAATGCTACAAAATACCAATAAATAGCGGTGGTCTAGAGGTTCAGCGTATATCCTCAAATCTTATAAGTGCAAGGCTGTGATTCAAATCCCGTTCCGGGCAACTATTTTTTTATCACATATATTCTGGAGCCGTATAATTATCGATGTTACCTGTAAGGAGGCTAAATAAAAATGTGAAAATTGTACGTGTCAATTTCTCCTTATATACCGACTTTTAAGGTGTTCGTCGATTTGAAATTACTTCACACGTGACTCATTCATATTCATATTCATGAGTTATTACCAGTTAAAATAGGGACTGTACAGCTTTAAGGCGAAGTTCCATCGAGTTATATGTTACATTGTTTGTAGGTAAACATACTTGGGATCATTTGTCTAGTATGGAAAGACAGTTGTGGATAAAGATACATAAACGGGATTTTCTATTTATTCCCCAAAAAACTAATAATTATATTCTCTTTGCTTTTTCCGGGTATCTAAATTTACATCGAAATAAAACTTAATTTGAAAAATAATGCGTCCATTATCTAATTTAATTGTTATTTAAATTATATCCACCCTTATTATCATCGGATGGACAATTTTTAGTAATGATTTTTAACGGATTATGAATTCATCACCCATTCAGTTCTGCCTGACACCATCTTTGTTTTCCATCTGCTTCAACGGCAAAAGTGATAATTAATGTTTCATAATCCTAAATGGCTGAATATTGTCAAGAGGTACTCGGCACAGTCACTGAGTACCAGGTCACACTAATGCAGTAATTGAGCTGCTCCGTCTCACTTCGACTATCTGTCGCCCTCGGTCACCACGTGTGTTCCCTTGTATATAACAGCAGTTCCCTCGTTTAGAATATTCCAGGTAATGACAATGGTCCGTGTCTGCGTAGCCGCTTATAGGCGTAGAGAAGGTATTTCATTGGTCGTACTGACCAATGAAATACTCGGCAACAATCGAGGATAGCCGAGCTCCATCCTTCTAGGTGACTCTGTCATAGCTTCACCACACTCTTCCCCAGAGTAAATGAATGAATGAATGGTGTTTTACGGCACGTCGACACATAAATAGGTCATATTTTGCGCAAAAACTGACGAAAGATGAAGAAATGAAGTATTAAATAAAAATTTATGTAAATATATAAAGATAAAAATATTAAAAAATAAGGGATGATATGGTAGTAATATAAACTATATATGTAAATCAACAAATGCCCGTCAACGGGTATGTAAATGCCCGTCAACGGGTATGTAAACAAGTAAATATATTCAAAAACACATTATATTGATTTATGTAGCCTGATTTCTTTTAGGAAATCTAAAAAAATACTAAAATCTACAGTATCAAATAACTCTTTCATAGTATTAACATTGTAGTACCTTTGACGCATAGGATCAAAGTCTACATATTCCAATAATATGTGTTTGACCGTTAACGGTGCAAAGCAGGGTATACATTGTGGTAATTGCTCACCTTATAATAGGACAACTTCTTCTCGACTTGATCCCAAAGACACCTAAAGATTAATCCCTTTTAATTCCCTTTAATCAATAAACTTTAGTGAGTATACCAAATAAATGTCATCAAAATTAATTTGCATAATCGCAAGACATCAAGAGGTGACTAACTTCCAGAAAAACAGAGACGCTTAATTACTTTAAATTGATTATTTTAATTAAGACTGATAATTGAACAAAAGCCACAATCCCGCCATTAAACCCAATTTTGAAAGTGAAATATATATTACCTATTGATGATCCGTTGAATATAAAAGTCACATATACTGGTTTTTACCTGTACAATTTACTTACAAAGACGGTATGTACAACGTATCTATAACTCCCTTCTTTATAAACAACTTCGCTTCAGTAATAGCTATCTTAACAGGGATAACAGGATATACCAAGTTTAAATTGTATACCAGCAGTTTATAAATAAAAACACCAAGAACAAGTATTTCTTAGCTGAGAACCTTGATTTTCCTCAAGGAAAATATCACCCAATAAAAAGTAATTCCTATTGACTTTGAATACCATAGATAAGTAGCGCATGCAAGACTGATTATACCTATAATCCCTGTTGTTGAAAGTTAACTGGTCCCATTTTCATAGCTTTATAGCGAGAGATTGACTGGTTCAATAAACAGAGAGTAATAGACAGTCTGGTCTCTGCTCGTTGGCTTATTTAAACACCGAGATGGGCGTAGTTACTCTAAATTAAACGATTTATTCAGCAAAGGAAATGTCACCGACCATGCTACAAAGCACAGTACTGACTGAGCCCATTTATGCTGATGGGGTCATCGCCGTATCGGGTACTACAGAAAGGTACCCGGGGTACATTTATGTATACAGAAACGTACCCCAAAATATTTAAAATCCAGAACGGCCCCCAAATATACAGAAACGTACCCGGACAAACAAGATCTCATTGGCGGAATTGAAACAATTTAGAACTTGATAAAACAACTACTTCTACAATATTGTTTATCATTAGCTATTGCGCTATTGTTCTTAAAAATACATGTAGGCTACAGTAATAAGATACAGAACGTATTGTCGTAAAACTCCGCGCATAAAAGTAAACAAATATGCAGCTCGTCATTCAAGAAGAGTTGGTCAAATATTTAGACCAACTGCATTCCTTTATTCTTAACAGACGATTTCTCGTCAAATGCAACAATTTTAAAAAGGTAAGCGTTATATCTATGTTTATTACTCGTTCCGTTGTTGAAATCATATCGTATTGAAATGACTGACGCTGGTACATTCGGGAAATCGCCACCGATAACGGTGAATATGTGCTTTATTTTGTTCTACAGTGATGTATACCTAAAGGGAAATCGCGTTTTTCGAAGCATTTTGACTTGTCACAGAAAAACGGTTTGATCGAATTGTTTTCGGTTTTCGGTTTCTTGAACTACATACATCTGCGGTTCAACCAGACCAGATTTGTGGATAATTCTAGTTTTTTATATAGCCACCTGCGGTTCAGAGTAGTCCTTACACGTTTTTATATATAACTATATAAACAAAGATGGCCGCTGGCAACCATGTTAAGTGTCGAATCAACACAATTTTCAACAAGGACCAACATCATGTCAAGAGCAAAATTTCTGTTAAGTTTCATGAAAATCCTTCAAGTAGTTTCAGAGGAGTAGTCGCTACAAGTATTTACTAAACAACTATATGCAAACAAAGATGGCAACAGCCATGTTTAATGTCAACTCAAAATGATTTTCGACATGGACCAACATTATGTCATGCTGATCATTTTAGAAAAAGTCCTATATCAATATCACTTACAGTTTTCAAGAAGTAGTCGCTACAAAATTGTCTTTTAAAAACCTATTTTTAGCCATGGCGGCCATCTTGAATTTCCGTTTAGGATCATCTTAAATTTTGCTAGGATCAACTAGAGCAACATTTCAGTGAAGTTTCATGAAAATCCGTCAAGTAGTTTCAGAGGAGTAGTCGTTAATGTAAACAAAGATGGCCGCCGGCAGCCATGTTTTATGTCGAATCAAAATGATTTTCGACAAGGACCAACATCATGTCATGCTGATCATTTTAGAAAAAGTCCCATATCAATATCAATTATAGTTTTAAAGAAGTAGTCGCTACAAACTTGTTTTTTAAAAATCTTTTTTTTAGCCGTGGCGGCCATCTTGAATTTCCGGCCAACCTCAAGTTTTGCTAGAATCAACTAGATATAAAGAGCAACATTCCTGTGAAAGTTCATGAAAATCCGTCAAGTAGTTTCAGAGGAGTAGTCGCTACAAGTTTTTACTGTATAACTCTATGTAAACAAACATGTTTAATGTCGAATCAAACTGATTTTCGACAACGATCAACATCTTGTCATGCTGATCATTTTAGAATAAGCCCCATATCACTTATAGTTTTCAAGAAGTAGTCGCTACAAATGTGTTTTTTAAAAATCTATTTTTAACCGTGGCGGCCATCTTGAATTTTCGGCCACTGAAATTTTGCTAGGATCAACTAGACATCAAAAGGAACATTCCCGTGAGGTTTCATGAAAATCCGTCAAGTGCTTTTAGAGGAGTAGTCGCTACAAGTATTTACTATATAACTCTATGTAAACAAAGATGGCCGCTGGCAGCCATGTTTAACGTTGAATCAAAACGATTTTCGGCAAGGACCAACACCATGTCATGCTGATCATTTTAGAAAAAAGTCTCATATCAGTATCAATTATAGTTTTCAAGAAGTAGTCGCTACAAACTTGATTTTTAAAAATCTATTTTTAGCTTTGGCGGCCATCTTGGATTTCATATCAACATGAATTTTTGCTAGAATCAACAAGACTTCATGGGCAACATTTCACTAAAGTTTCATCAAAATCCAGCCAGGAGTTTCAGAGGGGTAGTCGCTTCAAAAAAAGTTTACGGACGGACGGACAACGGACACCGCACCACGGCATTAGCTCTTCTGATCAAACTCTGCTGATCTTTGATCAGTAGAGCTAAAAATGAGATTTTGTGGCGACTACTTAAAAACCACACATGTAAGTGATATTGATTTGGAACCTTTACCAAAATGAATGGCATGACATGTAGTTGATCCTAACCAAAATCCATTTTGATTGGTTGTCAAACATGGCCGCCAGCGGCCATCTTTGTTTACATAGATTCATATAGGAAGAACTTGTGGCGACTATTCCGCTGAAACTGCTTGACGGATTTTTATGAAATCTTGCTGTTGATCCTAGCAAAAATTCAGGTCAACCCAAAATTCAAGATGGTTAAAATTAGATTTTAAAAATTGCGATTTTGTGGCGACTACTTCTAGAATACCAGAAGTGATACTGATCTGGAACCTTTACTAAAATAATTGGCATGATATGTGAATGGTCCTTACCAAAATTCAATCAGATTGGGTTTCCAACTTGGCCGCCAGTGGCCATCTGATGTATACAGGAAAAACTTGTGGCAACTACTCATCAGAAAGTTTTTGACAGATTTTCAAAAAACTTCAAAGGAATGTTGCTGTAGATGTCTAGTTGATCCTAGCAAAAATTCAGGTCAACCCTATAACCATGGCTAAAAATATATTTAAAAAATACGATTTTTGGCGACTACTTCTCAAAAACCATATGTGATATTGATTTGAAACCTTTACCAAAATGACGTGCATGACATGTAGTTGATCTTTGATTTTATTTTAAACATGGCCACCAGCTGCATTTTTGTTTACATGGATTTATACACGGAAGCTTGTGGTGACTACTCCTCCAAAACTACTTGACGGATTTTTAAGAAACTTCACAGGAATGTTTCTCTTGATATCTTGTTGATCCTAGAAAACAAATCTGGCTGTAAAAAAGCTATCAGAAAAGTTTCAAGGTCATTGACCTCTTGTTCTTTTTTTCTATCTATACTGCTCACTGTCTCGTCGAACCATAACACCAGTTTGCCTCTTCAATTATCATCTTTTCATCTTTTGAATGAAACAAATCGGAGTTGTCTTACATATTAAAACTACTTTATAAAATCAGGTAAAATTATCGAGTCACAGTCACCGACACCAGGCAGAACTCGCCCATCATGCAGTCTGTCCGACAAGAGATTCGGGACAATGACGAGATCACCGACACCAGTCACCCTTGCCAAAAGCAAATAGTAGTTGGTCCCTTGAAAGGTTCAGGTCACAGACGAGATCGCCGACACCAGACAGAACTCGCCAGTCACCCTTGCCAAAAGCAAATTGCAGTTGGTCCCTTGAAAGGTTCAGGTCACAGATGAGATCACCGACACCAGACAGAACTCGCTAGTCACCCTTGTCGAAAGCAAATAGCAGCTGGTCCCTTGAAAGGTTCATGAGTAGTATAGAAACTAGGGGTATTGGCGCAATTCACCCTCCGGAGTCCCTTACACGAAAAGCCAAAAGAAATGCCTTTTTTGGCATGGCCAACAAGCTAAAATCACCAAGAAAACAGTTTTTCCTCGTGGTCCCCTCCATGAAAGGTTTGCAAATTTGCGTTTTGCGGCGTGCGGGACAAGCTAAAACAAAATTAATCGGAGACAACAATTAGTCCCAAGACGGGGTGACATTGTACTGCCAAACCCCGGAGGGCGAACTCCGCCAATACCCTTAGTTTCTATAGTACTCACAGAATAATTGATAATATGACGTGTTACTTTATTCAAATCTAAACAGGTGAACGCTTCCAGCCAAGTGGGCAACCAGATTTCAAAATAAGCGGTAAAAAAGTTTTAATGCAATCAAACAAAGTCGGAAGGAACAGGGCAATCATCCTCATCATCACTATACATATCACGCTCCCTCATAGAATATTTTATTTTCCTGCAAGCATATATTTCACATTTTAAATTGAAAAGCTTTTTTTTTATATGATCACGTTTTTCTAGATAATAATTCATTTCTTATTGTAATCGCCCTCTTTTGTTAATTTGACTTTGACTAGTATTTAGAAAATCAGCACGAATCACATCATATTCCACCCGGCCCTGTTTGCATGCCAACAATGCTTTCCTATATTTGCCTTTAAACTCCTCAAGTTTTTCACATATCTCTTCCACAAATGTTTGTTCCATATATAAAGTAATACATTATATTTTCATATCTTTAACGCACTTTTATGTCTTGAATATCCTTAAACGGTAACCAACTATTAAAATCCTCATTGTAACCCTTCCATTTAATCAATGCTTGCTTCTTTTTGTAATTACGTCGTATAACCTTTTCAATTCTGAATATTTCTTGATCGGCTTTTAACATTTCCAATTCATAGAAGCTTCCATCAATGTTTTGGTTGTTTAAATCTTTTATTTTGTACGTCACAGGATTTGTATATTGAATTTCATCAATAAGAAATATTTCTTCGGTCCAATTTGGAGTATAACTTTTTCAAACGTTCTTTTATTTTTGCTAATTCTAACCTTGTCTCCTATTTTGAACTTTGGCAAAGCTTTATTAATTTTCATCTTTGCGTACACGTTGAAATACACCATTCCTTTATTCTTTTCACCACTTGCTTCAGTCGGTGGTTTTCGATATTATTTTTTTTTTACTTTTTCGCATACCTTTTCTGCACATTTTTGTTTATATATAATAAGTAATATGTTATATTTGATTTTAATTATTATTTATATGCTAATGTATCCCAACCATTGTCTAATATGTACTTTTTATCATCATATGCGGACAAGCTTTTTTTTATTAATTTCTTAGCTGCTTAGCTTGTGCTTGTTAGATGTGATAACTTTCATTTTATGATGAGCTTCTGTTGCTGTAAATAAAATATTTTTGTAGTTATCATGTGTTATCTGTTTTTTGACAACACATTTTTTGATGCCTTTGCATTTCTTTGTCTCAGTATTATCAGCCAAAATATAGGAGTATGACTTACTGCTCAATCCAACAAACTCTACGATTAATGCGCCACATGCCTCATCTTTCATTTTACCAATAACCTTTTTGTTATCTTTAAAGTAAAACTCACTTTTTGGATTATAATCGCTGTTATCAAAAAGTTCTTTGTCTTTGTAAAGATCAGCATACACATCTTCTGTCCTAATTTCATAACACAGAGAATCAGTGTCAGTAAACAACAACTTAACTTTTTTATTGTATTTGATTTTAGCATAATTGTAGTGGAAATCATACATCAAGTATTTTGATAAGTCCAAAATACACATACCAACATAACAAGGGCTATTTAAGACAAGTCTTTCTTTTACCCTATTGATTGCAAACAAGTATTCACTAAACATCTTGCAAATAAAACGATGGTCTTGCCGCATATTTCAAAAGAACTTCCTCATCATGCGTCAGCTTAACATTAACTCTTTTTCTCAAGTTTTCCATTGTTTTGCCAAAAACCAAATTATTCATAAGCTTGAAGAAATCTTTTTCGAAAGCATTTTTACCAGCTGTTCTTTTTGTAGTATTGAAGTCGATATACACTTTCAACCATTGAGACTCATCAAACTGGAGTATCCTGTGTATGTTTTTCATACAACTTTAAATTTCTATAATGTGTAACATATCTTTCCTTATCCTTCAATGTTGTAACAAGTTTCCTTATTTTACTTGTTCCCAAATCAAACTTATTTTTCAAGTTCTTGCAGTAGTCCAATAACCACTCATCTCTTATATTTAAACTTTCCGTAGCAATAGGATAATCATTATGCAAGTCATGCAACTCTTCAGGGTATTCAAGATCACACTCAACAATATAGTTTGATTTCCCTTCATCAAATTTGTCAACACATTTAACATTTAACATTACCAGTTGGTAGCGGTTAGCACATCGCCCACCCGTACAAGTTGTTAGCATCAAGATACATTATATGCTTGCTCCGTTTACTACTATCATAGTTTTCCATATACTTATTATTAGCTTTCGAATATCTAGTCGCAATATTACTCACACCATCTCTCATTCCTTTTTCCACAAACAGATATTGATCAATATCAGTAATTAAGTTAAGTTTAATCCCAGTCATTTTCAAACAGGAATCCCAAGCTAAACCAGGACTACTGAAGTAATGACAAGGATCTAATTTGTAATACTCAAAGCACATTTTTATGAAGTTCTCAAAACGTCAGCTAGCAGCAAAACATCGCTTTTCAAATACAGATCATGATATTCTCCCATATGTTTTTATCTTGAATGTCTGACGGGTTTCCTGACCGCTTTACAAATTTAATCAGGAAGTTCGTCAGAAAAGGATATAACCCCTTGGTTTTACAGCGCACTGCATGTTTAGTGATTGACCCCTCTACAGTCAGTCAATACGCTTCACTTTTCACTTGTGCGATGACTGGACTACCTCTTGGGACTCTATGATTGTACCTACTGAAACCCCAACTAAGGGAGGTGGGTGCATGAGCTTTCGTTTCTCGGGTTTTCTGGTCGTACCCTAGATTGGTTTTCTCTTTAGCTGCAACTACTATGGTTGTTCAGTACGATTCTGGATACATCCTGAGATGTTTATTATTTTGTATGTATATCTTAAGTTGGTTTCTCTGGATGTGGACTTTATTGTTAGAGATTTCGTTTTGATGGGTTGTAGTTTTGTTTACACTGTCTTGTCTATTTGGGCGCTGAAGACAGGATAATAGCGAGGATTGTGCGCATATAAAATCGATTCAAGCTAACCAGTAGGCCTTATTGCCTACTGACCGTTCCAAGTCGGTAACCCTGTCTTCACCACCCTTTTTGTTGTCTTTTGTCTCTTTCATTGTAGTTTCAAGTCCTTGTTTGCAGTACAGTGCGGACCTACGATGCCATTGCGTTCGGACGCTGTGGTTTCTATAGGACCCTATATATCATTTTCCTTATTTTTTTAGCATGCTTATAATCTTCATCTGAGATATTTGCATCATTTAACTGAGAGTAGAAGCTTTTCTTTTCAGGCAATTGTTTATCCTTGAAGCATTTAAAGCTATCCATATAATCATACGGGTAAACTCCTTTTCTTTTCAACAGTTCTAACTTTTCATCGGAGTATTCTTGAGAGATATATTTAAACAACGGAATGTTTTTCACCAAGTTATCGAGTGACTGAGACATAAACTGGAAACGATCTATAAACACCAAATTTGGCCCCAACATGAAAGCCATATACCTTTCCATGTCATTTGGTATAACATTTATCGCTTTCTTAAACTTTCCGATGTGCTGCATTATAAAGTGAGCATCATAACCCCTCAAATTATGGAATACAACAGGTATCTATTTAGTTAGCCTGAAACTGAGATTGCATGCATCATGAGCACTTCCTCTAAACTTCCCAGTTATATGACAATGATCTCTAACTGCTCTATCACACGTCATATAGCGTTCATCACACATATGACATTTCTCAGCTGCCCTAAATTATTTTTCTTCTGCTGCTGTCACTGTCAAATCTTTCTTGAAACATACATTCGCAGTTTTTTACAATATTTTCTTCCTTTATCATTTGTTCTAAAAACTTACAAACAGCGTTTGGTCCTCTATATGTTACAACCGGTTTGGAATATTCGTCATCATAGCAGCAGACAACCTTGTATCCATAACTACAATCAGTATGTTGTTGATATGCATTTGTATACCAGTTTTTTGGATTATTTGTAGCTGAAGAGATTTTTTCTGTTATTGCTTCAAAGTCAGTATATATAACAAATGGAACCATTAATTGCCTATCATAGTTTTTAAAGAGAACCTTTTCAATCTCAAAGGCATTTTTATTGCTTGCTTGACATTCAGAGAAAGACAATCGGGTTTATGCTTTTCCAAGACTTTTTCTAATGTAAAGCACTGCAAGCATGTATTGCAGAACCATTTTTTCTCTTTGTATAATGTCTGATTATACATTAAACTGTTGAAATCCTTTATCCACACATAATGGTTTTTTTCTTCTTCGACAATCAAAAGCATATCACATTCTTCTTCAACTTTATTTTTTGATATGTACAGAGGATACACCCCACTTTTTTCAATATCCAAATATATTAAAACATATATTGTTTTGTTTTTCTATTTTGGGAATTTGCTTTAATGTTACAGGAAATGTAATTCCACCGTAATCAAGATCACCAATATGCTTCTTGTACTTTGTTATTATTTGGGGATCTCTTGCAGCAGGAAATGTATATGCCAGTTGGCACCACCTGACGCCTTCATTGTCTTCTTCATTTTTATATTTATTAGGCATTTTCTAGGATGTGAACGTTCTTCTGGTAACTCTAAATAAGAGCTATCCCTCAAGGGTTTATACTTCACCCTGTTTACATAATGCATATCTACTGATTCATTTACCCAGCCACTTCCCTCGAGAGTCACCTTCTAATTCTACTCATAATTGCATCAGTTGCTGTATCTAAAGCATCCTTGATATCGTTTTTACCTAAGATTATTGCCGCCCTTGATGCAAAGTAAGCTGTTTTGTATGTAGTAGTGGAAGCTGCATCTCCAACCGATTTAGCGAAAGTCATTTTCAAAGTAACACATAATTTAAATCCTTTAGTTCTTTGTAATGCCGCCTGGGGGAATTCTGTAACTGTTTTTCGCGTCAGACGAAGCTGAGCGAGTGGATTTAATCTATCCAAAATATCTACAGAGAAAACCTTACTGTATTGTTTCGGGGATCTTTCCATTTATTTTACACTCATTATATAATATATATAATACGGAAATCTTTAAGCCATAATTAATTAATTAATTAATTTAACCGGCATAAAAAATAATATCAATTCCCTCTTTCAATAACTAACCGTAGTAATAAATGAAAAAATCAATAGTTATGGGAACGTTAGTCGCTCGTGTGATCATTATATCGCGCAATCTGTTTAATCTTTTTACATCATATTTTCTTATTTTCCATGGCAGTTTCATCTTTTGGGCTTCGGTTATAATATTTTCAGTCAAATCCTTGAAGTTTATAAAAAATAATAGTTCCCTATCCATTTTTTTTGCATACCCTCAAAATCAACCAACAGAGCCTGCTTCTCGCAATCTTTCCTGAGACTTTTGTATACCATATGATATTATACTATTCTTAATCTTTTAAGCCCTTATTAAATAAATAATAATAATAGTATATTATATGACGAACTGTATATATTGCAAGAGAGCATTAGGCGTTTTTGATCTTCTGAATTTTGCATGGATTTTGTTTTGTTTTACATAGTCGACAAAAAGACACCCTCTAATGATTGTGTTGGGTACAAACTTTGCTATAATTGCACGTATGCATGTGCAAATTGTAATAGCACATGCAGAGTTTTTAACGGAGAACGTATTTATTTCGAATGTGGGAATGACTGGATATGATCTTGTTGCAGATTTTCGGGGAGTTCGCAAAAGAGCGTTTATCATAGAAGATATCATTTAGAAAAACTTTTGGAAAAGTATAATTTATCTCCAATAGATCAGCAGAGATACGAGGATTTGTTTTACAAAATTGTAAAAGTTTTAGAAAAGACGGGAGGCCGGAAAAGAGTAATTAAATTTAATTACATTTTAAAGGAAGATATTCAAGCTATTAGAAATAAAAAAAGAAACAAAGCCAATTAAGACAAAAGCTACTAGAGACAAGTACGATACTATATGGAAACAGGTTGAAAAAGAACTAGTAACCATTCAACTTGGACGGATGCTCATCCCTACTAGTTAAACGGCTAGTAACCATTTAACTCGAACCGCTCAATATACCTTTCCAGGGGTTCAATAAAACTATAATTTTGCTGCAGATGGAGTAATGAATGAATGAATGGTGTTTTACGGCACGTCGACACATACATATGTCATATTGTGCGCAAAAACCGATGAAGCATGGAGGAATGAAGTAGTGATTACAAATAATGTAAACGTATAAAGATAAAACTGTCTACAAATAAGGGATGATATGGTAGCAATATAAACTATGTATATATGTAAATCAACAAATGCCCGCCAACATGCTTTTAAACAAGTTAATAGGAAAATATTATATTGATTTATAAGGTCTGATTTCTTTAAGGAAATCTAAAACAAGACTAAAATCTATAGTATCAAATAACTCTTTCAAAGTATTAACTGTGTAGTATCTTTGTCGCATAGGATCGAAGTCTACACATTCCAACAAGATATGTTTGACCGTTAATGGTGCAAAACAGGGTATATATTCTGGCAATTGCTCACCTTGTAATAAATATGAATGAGTATAGCGTGTATGCCCTATCCTGCCGCTTGCGGAGTCAAGTAACTAATTAATTCCTCATTGCTTTTAATGTCTTTCATTATTATAATTAGATTAATTAAAATATTTAGAAAATAATTGCTCATGTTCTTCGGCTGATATATTACCGTTTTTTAATAACTCGTCGATTATGCTAATACCTTTATTCGTCAACTGTGGACTATTATTTCCCGATTCGATACTTCCACATACTAACTCCAGATCATTAACCAAATCATCAGGACTATTGTAATATTCTGCACAACCCCTAAAATATTCTTGTACTTTGAAGAACTTTTATGAATTGGTAAACCAGATAATTCTGTCAGTTTCTTGAAAGCATTTTGGGACAGCTTCGTGTTTTTCTATTACTTTGTTATTAAATCTGTAAAATCGCTGTCTACTTTCAAATTTAGCACAACTGTTTCTCCTTGTCTAGCAATAAGATTGTGATGGCCAGTAAGTTCGGGCAAATCAATTTGTAACATACCATAGTGGCCATCTTTGCTGACTTTATAGGGATGCCTTTTTTGTTGTATTCCTTCTCCTGAAAACACTTCACTATGCACATGCATTGCATCAACTCTATCAATTCTATCTTTAAAAAACTGTAAGGCGGCTTGCTCTTTTATCATGTTTTCTCTGGCTTGTTTAATTGTTTCTTTCCTGACTGCACTCCTTTAATTTTTGAGTAGGTTAGTAAGAAAAGCCCTATCGCCACCATGTTTTCTGTTAAATGAAATTATGAAGGCATAAAATGACAAGTAATTCGAGTTATCATAAAAGGGGAGATAACTGCTGTATATATAGTGTTAAAACTTCACCTAGAGTAGATCCCTTCATAATCTGGATTTGGAAAACATCAAGTAAGTTTATTGCAAATTGTTCACGATACAAAATTAACAATTTCGTAGTTACATAAACAATATTTCATTATAAAGATAGAATTGATAGAATTGATGCAATGCATGTGCATCCCGGGCATCCCGGGCATCCCGGAGTATAATTTAAAGTAAAGCATTTATAATCTCATTGGTAATATTCTTCCGATTTTCCGGAGTCTGATATATTCAATAACCATCCTATATCAATATTTCCGATTGTCCGGAATATACCTTAATATTTCCGATTGTCCGGAATATATTTTAATATCTTCCGATTTCCGGAGTCTAATATATTCAATGACCAGCCAAAAATGCCATTGTTATTTAAACAGGGCGGCGGTCCTTTTTCAATATTTCCGATGTCCGGAATATACTTTATACATATTTCCGATTATCCGGAATATGTGATTGTAAGTCGAACTGACAATATTGCTAATCGTCCGGAATTTACAAGAATTATAAGTAAGATAGGCCTATGTCCGATATGCCTATGTCCGAGTGTCTGGAATAGGGATTTAAAAATCCAGCCTATATCAATATTTCCGATTGTCCGGAATTTTATACTTTAATATTTCCGATTGTCCGGAATATACTTTAATACTTCCGATTTTACAATGTTAATACTATGAAAGAGTTATTTGATACTGTAGATTTTAGTCTTGTTTTAGATTTCCTGAAAGAGATCAGACTACATAAATCATTGTAATGTGTTCTTATATATATTTACTTGTTTATATACCCGTTGCCGGGCATTTATTGATTTACATACATAGTTTATATTACACCTTGTCATCCCTTATTTTTTTTGATAGTTTTATCTTTATATATTTACATTAATTTTTAATTAATACTTCTTTTTTTATATTTTTTTTGCGCGCAATATGACCTGTTTATGTGTCGACGTGCCGTAAAACACCATTCATTCATTCATTCATTCATTCTAATATATTCAATGACCAGCCAAAAATGTCATTGTTAATTTAAACAGGGCGGAGGTCCTTTTCAATATTTCCGATGTCCGGAATATACTTTAATATTTCCGATGTCCGGAATATACTTCCGTTTTTCCGGAGTCAAATAAAGTCAATGACTATTTAAAATATTTCCGATTATCCGTTATATGTGATTATAAGTCGAATTGACAATATTGCTAATCGTCCGGAATATACAATATTATAAGTAAGATATGCCTATGTCCGAGTGTCTGGAATAGTGATTTATAAATGCCAATATGTCCGATTTGTCCGGAATATGGAACTATATGAAAATTAATATTTCTGACTGTCCGGAATATAATAAATATATGTTGATCTGAAAATCCAACTAATTCTAACAAGTTATAATGCTATATTAAATACATATAATCAGCCATGGCCAGTTCTGCCAAAAATTAAAAGCATAGTAATAGATAATTCTAACTTTGTTTTCAATAAATTCCACTTTTTATGATAATATCATTAGCACGCCTAATGATGCCTCCAATATTTAAGTAATCTCTAAGCGCCTCTGACGGTAGGGTTAAATCATTTATTTTCACCGCTGCTTGATTGATTTTAGCATCTGGGTTAATCATAATTGTCTGCTGACGTTCTTCAGCAAATAACTGATTTATTTCCTGGTACACATTTTGCTCTTGTACTTCCTCGCCTATAGCTCCAGGAAGAGTGACTAATTGCTGACTTATTTCCGGAAGAGTAGCTAACTGTTTAGTAACTGATCTTTTATTTCACTAGTTACCGGCTTAAATAGTTCTTTTTATAAATCATGCTTAGCTCCTTTTCCTAGTATTTTTTGAATAACTTTATTTTCATATTCTTTAACAAGATTACTTGATGTTTGCATTTTATCTGCTAATTCTTCCACTTTAACAAAGACGTATATACTATAAGGTTAGATAAAAACAAAATAAAATAAGTTTTATTGGTTGTAAACCATGCATGATTTATTTTTTAGTTGCTTTCTTCGTTGCTTTCTTAGCAGCCTCGCTCGTTGTTTTTTAGCAATCTTGACTGGTGTTTTTTTAGCAGTCTTGCCGGGTGGTTGTGAAAATGTCGCCAGTCTTTCCTGGCCTGTTCTGATAATTTGTTTCCTTCTGCAGTTTTTTTTATAAGGACATCTTTGTCTTGTTGCGTCTTGGCAGCAGCAAGTTTTCTTCTTAGCCCATTTAAATCTGCAAGAGACGACATAATGAAAATCTGAACGTCTTGTATGTTTCCTTTTATATTTCCTGGTCTTTTTAGTTTTCTTGGTAGTGCTGATGACGCTTCTTTTGGTTCAGGCAGTTGATTAGATATCTTTTTTAATCCATAATATCTTATTTGTTTAGATTTGAAACATTCTTCCTCTGTTCCTAATGTTTTTACGAGTGGGATTGTTTTTATTCCATAATAAACTTTAGACAGTATACTAGTAGGTTGGATAATATTATCCAAGTATATTATTATTATGGAAATTCCAAACTATGACATGAAGACCGACAACGGTAATTTCAAGCAGATATGGAACTTCATGCCAGACTGCTGTTTTAGAATGCTTATATGTGGTAATTCAGGATCTGGCAAGACAAACACATTAGTTCATATGTTGTTAAAACCTTTAGTTTACTATGACAAGATTTATTTGTTTGCTAAAAACTTGGAACAGTCAAAGTACAAGGTTTATCACAAAATCTTGAAAAGATAGCAAAAAAGAATAAAATTCCAGTCGAAGATATACTGGAGTGTTCAAATGATCAAGTTATCCCTGTGAATGATTTGGACTCTGATACTCAAAAGATAGCTATTTTTGATGATAACGTTTGCGAGCATAACCAAAATGATATTGGCAATTATTTCATCCAGGGAAGACACAAAAATTGTTGTGTAATTTATTTAACTCAGTCTTATTACAAAACTCCCAAAGACATTCGTTTGAACTGTTCTCACGACATCTTCTTCACAACACCAGTCAATCGTGAGCTGGGTATGCTTTCCAACGAACAAGGTGTTAGCAAAGAGCATTACAGAAAAGCAACTGACAAACAGTATCTGATCGTCCTAGGAAGTTGGTCAAAAGAAACTTCACTGGCGAAATTTAATCTAATCATATTAATGGGACTTTTTAATGATCTTGGGAGCGAGGAAACTAGTTCAGGCGGTGTTAATATTACAAATGTTGGTATTGTGCTGTCTGAGTATGTAAAACAAAAACATCTGGTTAATTATCTTCACAAGGGTAAGAACCAGGGAAATATTCTGAGAAGTGATCTTGACATGGATAAAAATAGAATTATCAATGTTGGCAATCCAGAAAAAGCAGATTATGTGGCAACAAAGCAATTTACTGTAAGAAGTGTAGCAAAGATCATACGTGATTATAATATTGATAAAAATTCCAGACATGATGAAGAATTTAACAACAGGTGTTGGTGACAAAATAATTCTGATACAAAAGCAATTACAGACAAACCGTGAGAAAATGCTTGAAATTCAAAATGGTTTGAAAGATGAAATAAAACTTCTGGGTGATGCTTTAAATGAGTTAGAAAAGAAAGAAAAAGGATTGGTATATGACAGCGAGCTCTATAAAAAGTTAGGCAAAAAATACAATTTGGTGTTGAACGTATTAATCAGCGAATTAGAGAAATCAATAAACAAATGGTTAATAACAATGAACTTAAAGCTGCTATTGCTGATGCTACAACACAAATGAGAACTGTTTTTGCTACTAAAATAACTCAAATTAAAATATCAAATGAACAGATAAACACTCACGTTGGCAATATCAACAGAGAGTTTGAAGACATCAAAAAGAAAATGGTTGATGGTAAGTCGCTGGAGACTGCTTTGAATAAAATGTTTGATAAAAAAGAACTCTGGGTTGCTGTTGCTGGTGTTTTAAAACAAATGAGAGCTGTCCAGGATGACAGGAGCAAAGCTTTTGATAACGAAATAGCTTTATTGAAACAGTTTAATCAAAAGTCTGATAGTCGCCACACAGCAATTCTTGAAATAATTGATGAGTAAAAATAGACAATGCAAGCTGGATTGTATTGTTTGAAGCAACAATAGATGGAATAAGCATCATGAAAGATGATGTTGGTTATGCGTCATACCCGACACGAAAACCACTTCAAAGAACCATTCATCAGCTCTTGCTGAACCGTTTACAAGCAACAATAGATGGAATAAGCATCATGAAAGGTGATGTTGGTTATGCGTCATACTCGACTCAAAAACCCCACTCCAAAGAACCATTCATCAGCTCTTTCTTGAACCGTTTACTTTTGTAATAAATCCATTTATAGGCACTGATCCATATTTTACTTTTAGTACTACCATTAGAAAATCCGGGCGCTATAAATTTGAAATAGACTTTACTTACACAGCGGGGAACGCAGACAATTTTTATTTGGGTGCTGTTAGCAGTCAGGAGAAGTTCTTATATCCAACAATAGAAAATAACAAAGGAATACTGAAAGAAATATTTGAATTAGAACTCACAAAAAGCAACATACTTTATATAGGATTAAACATACGACGTGGCACTACCCAAGTGTTTAATTTTGAAAAATCTAGTTTTAAAATGTTTACATAGGTAATTAATTTTGTCTACTTATATTATATGGACCAAAAAATTGTATTATCATCAGAAAAAGCTTCAATAATTAATAGCTCAAATACTCCGAGTAATTTTACAACCGTATTTGACAGACCATTAATACTGGACAAGAACAAACAGAATTGTATTGGACTCAATAAGATTAATTCTATGACTTACTCATGGTATAATATTAGCGAGGATTTTAATAACAAAGTGATAAGGTACCACAATGAAACAGATTGGAAAAGTATTATTTTTACAAATGGAAATTACAGTTATGCTGATATCGATAATTATATAAAAGAAACATTGACTGTAAACGGTGATTTACCTGATGATTCACCTGTCCCAATAAGAATTGAATTTGATTTATCAAGTTTCAAATGTTTAGTTACCATTCATAATAATTTCATACTTGATTTGAAAGAATCAAACTTTCACACTTTGATTGGGTTTGGCAAAGATGCAGTTATTAGAGAAACTAAATTTGGGACAGTAGTACCAAACATAACAAATGCTATTGATACTTTATATATCCACTGTGATTTGATAAGTAAATCTATTGTTGATGGATCATGTGGGAATTTTATTTATGAAATAAGTACAGCCGACCTTACGAGGTCATATCCTTTCAAAGATGAACCGACAAGAGTCGGATTATGAGGAGTAAACAAAACGATCATTAACGGTATTAATATTTACATAACCGATTTCTCTCGTAAAATGATTAATCTTAATGGAGTTCATACGTTATTTCGATTTGTTTTGAAAGAATTAATGTAATACAAGTTGAGTAACTTACGTTTTATCTAACATATGTTACATGACGCGATTAAAAAAAGTTTATGATACTAGTATGGGAACCTATACTGAAGTTGACAGATTAACTGAGCTGGTATATTTGACATTTTTTTCGATCAAAAATATTTAGTCTGTAAAAACAGCAGGCAAGAAAGCATTAGAAACTGCTGGTAAACAAGTTATAGAGAGTGGTTCTAAGAAACTTGGAGATGAAGTAGGTAAAATGGCTGCTGATAAACTAGTTTCAGTTATTAAACCTAAACCAAAAGGTGAGATAATTTTAAAAAAACTTACAAAAGCTGCCACAAAAGATGTAACTAAAGTTGTGGCTGATAATATAATTGAAGAAGATGTAAATGCAAAAATTAACAGATTACTATCCGGAAGAGGAATTCATGCAAGAATTAAACGATTAATTTAATCTAATTACTAGTATACATAGATGTTTCGAAGTGATAAATATAATACTAGATATGAACATGTACCTGTTTATAGGACAAAGAAAGATAATTACTCACCAAAGTGATAAACGAAATCCGAACTAGTTTTTATAGTTTATTAAAGTCTCGTCATAGTGCAGTATTATATGCAATAAAACATTTCATATGATTTTAACTATGCCATTCTAAAATAATTATAAGACACTTTCATTTACAACAATAACATAATACACTCAAGTGATATGAAAACGCAACACGGGAATTTCCGCTATATATTGTATATACTGCACACTTAATTGCACATAATATTCCAAAGAAATCCCAAGATGTTTTTTTAAAAAAAAGTTGCAGTTAACTAGAGAAAAGACACAACTGTGATGTTGTAGACGTTTTAATCACACTACACTTTGTAACAAGAACTTCATCAATGCTGAAGTTGCTCTTCGAATAATTGAGAGCTAGTTCAGTACTGTATTTAACGTAAATAGTTTGCAAAACTTTGCATCCTAAGTTTGCTCACATGATTGAGCCAAACGCGTACTCTGTGAATAATGAAACATTGCAGGAATACTATTTGCTGTATTATTTGTTGTTTTAGTATTTTTCCAAAAGGAAAGGTCTTACGTAGCCATGTACCATTCGATTAAAAGCAGCATATTGTACATACAATATATAGAGGAAATTCCCGTGTTGCGTTTTCATATCACTTGAGTGTATGACAAATTGCACTTAAGTGATTGGTTCTGGACTATTGCACCAGCCGTGTCATCAGACTCACAAATAGCTGAAGCAATAACCAAAAAGAACCAATCACGAAGGTTTTATTACTATCACAACATGTATTATCATAGAATAAATGTCTCTGCCTATACAAACATTATACAAATTTATGCTAAAAGCTGAACAGTCATTGTTAATCGCCCGCATGTGAATCATAACCATGTTACACATATTAGTTTAAAACGCCATTGAAAGTGTCTGCATGGACAGGCGAGGACTTTTGTAAATAAGCACCTGGGGACAATTTAGTCCACCTTATAAACGCAAGATAAATAAAGCTAAAAAAGCATTTATCACATCAGGTTACAGTAACTGTTAAGAAAATACATGTCACATTCAAATTAAATATACACTCAGTTAAAACAGTCTATTTATATAAAAAAGAATTTCTAGATTTTTAAAATATTAAAACAGGTTTTGGCACATACTCTTATCATTTCCTGATTGGAAAATCAAAACTTTATCTTATCTAAATCACTAAAACTATAAAAAAAAACAAAAAAACAATAAAAACAAACAAAAAAAACAGAGACTGTAAGAGCTTGTTTAAATAATGTATCTCTATGTTCATTATACATATTGCAATTAGGGATCACAGGCACTTCGTCTTCTACATCTGCCTTACAAAGTTGGCACACACGGTCGTTTTCTCGTAAGTTCTCATTGCGTCCCGTCTCTAGCCTTGAAGCCTCTAGCCACATCTAAATTTCGAAAAAGCTGATCGATGACATAAAGGTAATATAAGCTGACAATACACAATACTCTGATTTAAACAGCTTATACGTTCTTCGTGCCCTTAATGGTTTATTATCTTACTGCTCTGCTTCTGCAAAGACATTGAGTACCTTCATTGTGGCTTTCTAGGCTATTGTTTTTTTGTATTATATTTACACGAGCATATTTGTGTTTTACTTATATTGCCTATTGATGCTGCCTTGTTGGTTAGAGATTAGATCATGGCGGGGATTTATTTATTTACACTGTCCTGTTTTAATGGGATGACAGTAGGGTAAGTGTGAGGTTTGGTGCACCCTAGAACCGGTTTAAACCCCCAGTGGCCTACTTTGCCACTGACCGTTCCAAGGCGGTAGCCCTATTGTCAACCCTTTTGTGTTTGTGATGTCGTTTGCATTTATTATTGCTTTTGCCTTCTTGTTTGTCTGTTTGCGTGTTTGTTTCTGTGTTTTGTGGTTTACTGTCCTCCTTGAATGCTACTTTCCCTGTCCGATCTTTTTATATTTCTTAACTTGTTGCCACCATTACCACTTGGACCTGTGACTCGATTTATTCTAAGTTTCCATTCTTCAATGTGTTTGTTCATCAAATAATCAACAACAGAATTAATGAAAACAACCTTAAATGGTTTAAAATTAGTATCAGAAGATCTTGGATGGATGTTTTTAAAACTCGATTTAACATAGTAAAACCAGTTTTTACAAGATGTGTTAGCCTTATTACAGGCCCAAATAAAAATACGCTTATTCAGTCTAAAGTATTGCGATACCAGTGGTTGCAAATACATTTCCACTGTTTAATGAAAGCAGATTTCCAACCCTTATCACCAGAGACAGCAGCCGTTGGAGTATATTTCCCCGTGCCCAGGTAAAAACGTATTGCTCATTTGTGTACTGCATTAATGCATGAATAAGATTTGTAACCCCATATAACAGCGCCATAAGAAACAACGGACCAAACTAACGAGTCATATAATTTAGAATATACATCATATGGCATACCACCTAAACACTTATATTTTGCAATTAGCAAACCCAAAGCACGACTCGAGCTGTGAGCGACTACCTATGAAATACTGCATTTATATCCACAAATGATCGACAGAATAAAGCGGCTACCGCAAAAAAATGCAATACTCCCGAACATCACGTGCATCATGTGTTTTCTTTGTTTATTGAAATATTACCATCCTGTAAAGATACAATCTCATTAAAATCAGACCCTTTATCATGCTACGATAAT
The DNA here is from genome assembly GCA_037043455.1 of Cyrtodaria siliqua. Taxonomy (NCBI): domain Eukaryota; kingdom Metazoa; phylum Mollusca; class Bivalvia; order Adapedonta; family Hiatellidae; genus Cyrtodaria; species Cyrtodaria siliqua. Next base: position 65,081 of record JAWPHD010011970.1, read on the forward strand.
CTACACTACTAGGATCTGACAAGGCTCCATTGCAGGTCACGTCAGATTAACCTTATGATTAGCCAATCAGATTTCAGCCTATAAAATTGTTTGGTATATACTGCTTTACTGCGCATGTCGAGTTTCAGTAAAACTTCGTGGAGCAGTCTACGCTCGGTATTGAAAGAGGCAATGTCCGTAACATTTAGCTTATAAAACACAATACATGTTGACAAACATAATACACCAACCATTATTGAATATTTACTGAAAACAAATAAAGAAACGATTGTTTGACGGAATTTAATAGCGGTACAATTTTTTTACCGATTCGTGGGATTGAACCCACACTAAAATGACACTCGCGGGTCAACAGTCGAGAGCACTATCTACTGAGCTAAGCGGGCCAGATGTAGTAAGATTTACTATTTAGAGTACTAATGTCGTAATAATGTCGGTGGAATATATATTTTCAAAACACACATGGCAGCGCCGATGATTTTCTTCGTATCTTGATATAAAACATGTCACTTAGTGCATTTCTTTGAATGTATCGTGCAATCCACAGCAATAACACACGAAGACTTTATCTTTATTCTGATATAGATCTATGTGTTTTATGTGGATTTTCTTTTGTTCAATTCATTTGAACGTCATTTGAAGTGCATAGGGAAATTCAATCAAGTAGTTTCAGAGGAGTAGTCGCCACAAGTTCTTCCTATATAACTCTATGTAAACAAAGATGGACGCTGGCGGCCATGTTTGACATCCAATCAAAATTAACTTTGGTTGGGACCAACTACATGTCATGGCAGTCATTTTGGTAAAGGTTCCAAATCAATATCACTTATGGTTTTTGTGAGGTAGTCGCCAGAAAATGGCATTTTTAAAATCCGTTTTTGGCTGTGGCGGCCATCTTGAATTTCCAGACGACCTGCATTTTTGATAGGATCAACAAGACATCAAGAACAACATTCTTGTGAAGTTTCATGAAAATCCTTCAAGTAGTTTCAGAAGAGTAGTCGCCACAAAAGAAGTTTACGGAAAGACAGACAGACGGACGGACGGCGCACAACGGCATAAGCTCTGCTGATCTGTGATCAGTAGTGCTAAAAATTGGCAGTGACCAAATCATTTTTGTGAGTTGAAAATATTTGCACATGCAAAAAAAAAGCAAGTTGGTAAAAAAGTTAAATTCTACCCCCGTTATAAGAGTGGCTCATTCATGATATAGATGAAGTAAAACAAAAGACAAGAATGAGTAATGCTTCCCAGTGAAATAGTGGATTGTATGGTTACAATAAACCTTATATTCTCATTGTTTATATTTTCACAGTGAGAATATAACTTAACTTATATTCTCACTGCTGGAAAAAATGGAACTAGTTTTTTCTACATTTGCTTATAACAGTCATAATACAGTTTAGACTATATTCTATGCGCGCTAAATATATGTAAATTTCCTCACGCGCTGGCGTTACTATATTTATCCGCGAATATGTTAAAGGGGAACTGTCGGAATAAAACGTATTTTCAGCTTGAAACAGTTTGGTAGTGTTGCATGATAAAAAGTATATAATAAATAGAATATTTGTTGGTTTGTCCTGAATATAGGTTTTATTTTCATCTCGAAGTGTGAAAACATATTTTCACGAGTTTTCACTCGTGAAAATATCAGTTTTCTCACTTCTCGATGAAAATAAGTCCTATATTCACTCCAAGCTAACAAATATCCTCTATATATCTAGCCCTTAGCCTCGTCCGTCGGATGGGGACGTAAACCGGGCGGTCCCGTGTATCGGTCTATCCTCCGAGCACGTTAAAGAACCATAGGAATCTATTCGATAATAAGAGTAGGCCACGGTTCCCGGATTCATATGTATCCTTCCCCTCTCTCTGGGGCGGCTCTAAATAACCTATACTGTGATGATGAGCCGTTAAACAACATTCAGCTATATATCTAATTAATGTAAGTATTCAAAATAGCTTTCTTAATTAACAAATAATACTTTTTCAGAATGAAGAAATGTACATGGAAAACGACCAGCCAGACATATAGACCGTGAGCCATACACTTTTTTGTTACCATCTCAAGGGGAAAATTCTTACTAGTACCATGTTATTGAGTACCTTGTAGAGAAACAAAAAATGCATGATAGCAGTGTGAACAGGGTAGCTGATTCCTGTTATTAGAGTTATCTCCCCCTTTTAAGCAAAACTCTTGTTTCTTTATAAAATCGTTTTCGCTGTAACTAGAAGAGCTACAGGTCTAATATTTTGCACGTATTATATATTTAGGGTCCTCTACCAAGTATTTATAAAATGGTGACCCCAGGGTCAAATATGGCCCAGCCCCGGGGGTAACATTTTTTCATACAGTTATATACAAAATCTTTAAAAATAAATAATTTTCTCTAAAACTGTGAGAGCTAGAGATCCCATATTATGCATGAAGCATAAGCTTATGGTCCACTAGCAAGTTTTTTAAAATGTTGACCCTGGGGTCATATCTGGCTCCGCCCCAGGGGGCATATATTTACATAGAGTCATATAGAAACATCTTAAAAATCTCTTTTTTAAAAAAAAAAAGAGCCAGAGGTCTACTATTTTGCATATTGTACAAGCTTATGATTCTCTACCACTTTTGTTCAAATCGTGACTCTGTGTCCAACTATGGCCCGGTTCTGGGGTTAAAGTTTTACAAAGAGTTATATAGGAAAGTCCATAAAAATATTCTTTGTCTGATACTACAAGAGCTAGAGGTCTAATACGATGCATGTAGCATAAGAGTATCGATCTCTACCAATTTATTGTGTTCAAATGTTGATATTATGGTCAAATTTCGCCCGGTCCCGGGGGTCACATATTTACATAGAGTTATGTAGGAACGTCTATAAACATCTTCACTGAAACTACAAGAGCTAGAGGTGTAATAAGCTACATGTAGCTTAAGATTATTGTCCTGTACCAAATAATTTAAATGGTGTCCCTTGAATCAAGCCTGGAATCAAATTTGGCCCTTACCCGGGGGGTCACACTATAACATTGAATTATATAGAAAAACATATTCAAACAGCTTCTCTGATACTTCAAAAGCTAAATAATAGTTCGCATGTACCATAAGCTTATGATCTTCTACCTAGTTTGTTCAAATGGCGACAATGGGGTCAAATATGGCCACTACGGGGTCACAGTTTTACAGATTTATATAAAGAAATTGTTGTTGTTTTTTAAAACATGAGAGCACTTTGAGACAAGGCGAGTGGGTCTCTTGTTTATGGCTTGAAGTTGTACACTTTTCATAAAATCACTTCAAAAGTTTTAAGCGAACTGAAATATATAAAGAATGTGACTTTTGATAAGGTATTCCATTATGAAGACTTAACCATGTTTACAAATCGCATATTGAATAAATCCACGAACTAAAATCACAAAGTAGACCACTGCATTTTCGACAAATTGGAGAAAAAAAAATAGAAAGAAAAAGAAAAGGCATTTTACGATTTAAATGTTGAGTTTTAGGTGTTTGTTATACAAATTTTAAAATAACCCGCCAAATTACGACAAAATTACACTACAAAAACAGTTTATCAAAACTCTATCCAGGTGTTCATCTCATATAATAATGCATATGTGTCGCTTAAAAGTATATGTTTATTCATGGGGTTTTGTAATATCCGTAATGGAATAAGTGTAAAATGAATTATCCATTTATTTATTTTTTGTCTGGCTGGTTTTGATTCTCAAACGATATAAGTTATGTAAATACCTCGTGGTCAGTAGTTTCTAACGATGTACATATGTTGTAAAATGTGGCTGTTGTTGGCGGGATAGCTATTAAAACTGCAGTAGCACCTGTATGTCGGATATAGCTTTTAGAGTAAACATCAGTAAACTAACCGTGATCACTAAATGTAATCTATCTCGATGCACTGGGTACCGATTCTTATCTGGAAGTGTTTAACATTTTTTTTATATTTTATATGTATGTTATATTGTCACATTAAGTTATATTATTTAAATCAGATAATATGTACTGAGTATTCTTAATTGTCCTGTTTCATCCCAAGGCATTAATTGCCAAGTTTATCAAAACAGCAATGAGCTGGGCATATATAAGGCTTGCAGGCATATTGCAACTCGACATACATGAACTTGATGCTAACTTGCTAGATAAGAGAGACCGTTGTGAACCCAGCTTCTTGGATATAACCTTTATGACGGATTAACATTTTAGTTGTATGTATTTTCATGCAGTCATCCTGCTTGAGCGCATACAGCCTGTTGATGCAGTGAATAGCACGGGGGACTTTAAATTCAGAGAACCCTGGTTCAAGCCTCACCGGAGCTAATGAATTGTGTCGATGTGTTCTTGGGCAAGACACTTTTACCCTCGTCCGTCGGATGGGGACGTAACCCAGCCGATCCCGTGTATCGCTTGTTTTTTTTCTCCCATCATGTTAAAGAATTGATTGAATTGGGTTTTATAGTCGCACCAACAGCTAAGGTCATATGGCGACTTTCCAGCTTCCATTGGTGGAGGAAGACCCCAGGTGCCCCTCCGGGCAATTTTCGTGCACGGGCGGACACCTGGGTAGAACCAACGACGTTCCGCAAGTCATGTTAAAGAAACATAGGTATTCGTCAGTACACCCGCGTCCGTCGGATGGGGACGTAAACCAGCCGATCCCGTGTATCGCTTGTTTTTTTTCTCCCATCATGTTAAAGAAACATAGGTGTCTATTCGTCAGTATCCGCTCCCCCCCCCCCCCGCACCCCCCCCCCCCCCACCCACCCCCTTTCTTTTTTAGGTAATAATCATTCCACTTGAACTTGCATGCGCAAAAAGGAGGGTTGATGCTCACTATCCTAGATTAATTCCAAAAGGAGGGTTGATGCTTACTATCCTAGATTAATTCCATACTCTAAATCAAGTACGGAGAACATCACAACCTATGTTTAGATACATATCCTTAGCAGGTGATATTGTAACAACTGCACCAACACTAACAAATAGTTGCCATGGTAAGTAGTTAGTACAGTGATCTGGGTATCACCCGAAATATATTTCTTCGTCGACACCGTGTGGTTCCCGGGCAAGAATATGACCACTGCATATCCAGGCATAGGGGTAAAAATTCCCGGAATTCATGTTAATTTTGTCATTTTCCTTCATTATTTTCATCATGAAACCTGTATTGTTTCAGGTGCTACTTCAGTGGTGGCAGTGATCGTGGCTCCAGCGAAAAATACATTTCATATGCAGAATTCTTCATTGTGTTGTATATGGGTGGGACAACTTTTAAGATTTTGCGTTGCAATATGCAATGTTTACATCATGAATTTATGTGTAATACATAATCCAAATGTGTAATCATAATAAGTATTGCCATGACGCATACACCTAAAAAATACTTTTGTTAAAAAAAAACTTGTTAAACCGCACATTTCCTTTATCTAGAATCCTTTGGACTATGTGTCGTCTGTGCAATATATGTATATATCAGAACATGTTAATACTATTTAAGTTGCAGTTACTTTGAGGAAGGCTTATACTTCCAGTTCGGCATGTGTCTCAACTTCTCAGGCTTGCTGAACACATATGTGCAATGCCATGAACATTGCTTAGTACTTAATTTCATCAATATATCATAACAATCCCTTATTCATATTATAATATTATTTAAATCATGTAGAAAGGTTGTAAATTACTGATTCTTACAAGTTTACACATATATTGTAAAAAATATTAACTAAACTAAATGCATAAAAATGTGTCAATAGTGGGTGGGGTAAATTGACTTCTAATTTGAAGAAAAATAGAGATTTTAAACTGAATTCAGTGCTAAAAAAGAGCTTATTTAAGCTTTATGTAACTCAATAAATTGTAAACTTAAGTGCATCTTTAAAAAGGACATCAATAATTATTCACACAAGCATGACATTCAAAAATGAACAACAAAAACTTATATGAAAGCGCTACAATGATAACCTATTAATGTTCGATTTTTTTTTATATAAGCTACCTGTTCCAGATTGCTATCATGGGAAAATGTAATCTATAGACATTGCTCTTTTCAAAAAGTGATGGTAAAATTTGTCCATTGAGTTGTTAACAATATCGAAAAATTTGGGTCCTGGCTCAAGGCCTAATAAAGGTATATATAGAGAAAAACACCGAAGATATGAGTAACATGAAGAAGGATAAAAATATCGGACAGGGAACATGAGTTTACATTTCAAAGCCACCCTAAACATGCTAAATCAATTATTTTGTTCATAACTTGCCATAAGATAAAATGTTGTGCAATTTAAATTATGTTTAAAGGGACACATGTCAATCTTGAAGTGTTGCAATAAGCGTCTCCATTTATATATCCAGTATCATTTTGACTTTAAACCTGCTTGCGTATCATTAAATAAAATTTCGAGCTTTCACCTTTTCGTCCGTACTCTAGCATAAGTATTCATATATTATTGTTGCAATATTATCAAAAGTTAAAATCAGCAAAAATGATTTGCTTTATACTATATTCGTAATTAATATTAATGATTGAACAATTTATGAAAGAGATGCAGAAAAACTAGCGGGATGCCGTGAGTTTTTAAAAAATCAATCTTCACAAGTTTGAAAACGCACAACAAACGGGAAAATGTTTTTGCAAACAAACGCTAAAAACGTGTTTGAAACGAGCATTTTACGGAACAATTGGTAATAAAACGATTCTATAACTGTACAAAGTGGGCCATGAGCTTTTAATTTGATGTAGGGCCTTTAAATTCCTAAGTGCTGAGAGTCTTCTGGAAACCTTATATTTTTCGGAATAAACAGAAATGTCGCCCAGTAATTGACACATGCCCTCAAAAAGGTTTACTTACAGAACGGACATATGTTTCCAGTCGCCAAGCTACTTTTAGCAGACCGCAGACCAGCGCCGAAAACTGATTCTCTATGTTCTCTTTATCCCCAAAATGTCTCCCCAAACTCAGAGGAATTGGTCAGAGTGAACCATTTTACATTGTATTTTTAAGAAAAATCACGTGGAGCATTTTCCCAGACATCCCTGTAACACTACATCCTTGCCATTGTACTTAACCTAATAACAGTTTATAAATGTAACACAATTAGAGTTAAAATACACTCCTCTTATAACTGATCATTCTATGGGAGTTTCCTAATACTGTCCGTTAGTTGTTGGTTAATCATCTGAACACCTGTTATTGTTTACTTGCTCTAAACTAAACTATGAATTCTGTGAGTTAAGAAGTATTGCCATATTAGGGGAGACCATTCGCCGAAAGGTCTTGTGGGTAATTTATGCATACAATGAGGTAATCACCATGGCGTTAACCTGTAGCTACACAGGTCGATGTCCATATGTGAGGCATGACTAACTGTCGAAAAGAAGTATGGGTAATCTTCAAGTATAAAAAGCGGGTTATTCTAAGACTGTGATGTCTAGTTCCCCAGTCGTGAAGCCTAATACTTCCTCGGTTGGAAGGCCTAGTGCTGCTCTAACTAAGGAAGTTGGAAAGCCTAGTGCTTCTCCAACTAGGTAGCACAAGGACCAGCCAAAGGTGTCTAACGGCCCTATTGAGCTGCATAACAAATTCGAACAGCTCATGGACATTTCAGAGCCAGCAGCTGCACTGCCACTGAAAAGTTAGTTCAGGTGCCACTTCAGCTGACTTCTTCCAGGGAGGAGGATTCATCAGTGGAGATGTCGCTGCTTGAGTCTCCTAAGACCTCTTCTAAATCTAAGGCCAAAAATAAAAGTAAAATTAGAAGTAGCCTTAGCGCTAAATAATGGGTAAAACTAATAAGATCATTCAATGGAACTGTCGCGGTTTGAAACCAAATTATGATGAAATCAGCTTAATTTTAAATGACCACAACCCTATTGCCTTTTGTCTTCAAGAAACAGTCTTGAAGACAAGTGATAAGGTATCTTTTTATCATATTTGTGATACCGGGGACAAGGCGACTGGTGGAGTTTCGATAATCGTTAATCGAAACATTCCTCACAGACCTGTTGCGTTGAAAACAAATTTGCAAGCTATTGCGGTCTGTGTTACTAGGCACAGAGTCATAACAATATGTTCCTTATATTTACCACCTAGTTCTTCACTAGACCCTAAAGATCTAAATCACCTAGTTGCACAATTGCCATCACCTTTTATACTCTTGGGCGATTTTAATGCACACAACTACATCTGGGGTTGTAAAGATATAAACGATAAAGGCAAGAAAATTGAGGATTTCTTAGCCAAAAACAATTTGTGTCTTTTCAATAATAAGTCACATTACTTATTTACATCCTGCTACAGACTCTCATTCTTCCATTGATTTAACAATATGCGATCCAACGCTTTTGATGGATTTTTCGTGGAGTGTTGGAGACGACCTCTGTGGAAGTGACCACTTCCCCATATTTCTTGAAAATATCGGCCCTCCACTTCTCGAAAAAACGCAACGATGGAAAATTCGCAAGGCTGATTGGACTACGTTTCAATCTCTTTGCGAGGAACAATTAAAGCCTTCCGTTTTCGAGGATGTCGAAGATGCAACTGCTCTTTTTACCAAAACTCTTCACGATATAGCTGATCAAACTATTCCAAAAACCTCGGCAAATCCTAAACGCCCACATAAAACATGGTACGACGATGACTGCAAAAAGGCAGTCAACGATCGTAAAGCTGCATTAAATAATTTTAACTTGCGGCCAACTCAAACAAATTTAGATAACTTTAGAGTTTTTCGTGCGAATGAATGAATGAATGAATGGTGTTTTACGGCATGCCGACACATAAATAGGTCATATTGTGCGCAAAAAAATGATGAAAAATGAAGAATTAGTTAAAAATTAATGTAAATATATAAAGATAAAATTATTAAAAGAAAAGGGATGATAAGGTGTAATATAAACTATGTATGTAAATCAACAAATGCCCGTCAACGGGTATATAAAAAAGTAAATATATATAAGAACACATTATAATGATTTATATAGTCTGATCTCTTTAAGAAAATCTAAAACAAGAGTAAAATCTACAGTATCAAATAACTCTTTCATAGTATTAACATTGTAGTATCTTTGAAGCATAGGATCAAAGTCTACACATTCCAGCAATATGTGTTTGACCGTTAACGGTGCAAAGCAGTGTATACATTCTGATATGAAAAGTACAATTCTCTTATAATTGATAATGTTATTATTTTTTGCTGGCTTCCAAGCCATGTAGGAATACGTGGTAATGATAGAGCTGATAGTGTTGCTAAGGCAGCATTAGATTTACATATATCTAATACCAAATTACCTTATACTGATTTTAAAAGTTGTATTAACACATATATTCGTTACTCTTGGCAAACCGCTTGGGATTTGTCAGTTAACAATAAACTCCATTCAATTAAACCGTTACTCGGAGAATGGCGTTCTTCTAGTAGACCCATAGTTGTCCTAGCCCGGTGCAGAATAGGCCATACACATTATACTCATTCATATTTATTACAAAGTGAGCAATTACCAGTTTTAGATTTCCTGAAGGAAGTCAGACTATATAAATCATTATAATATGTTTTTGTATATATTTACTTCTTTATATACCCGTTTTCGGGCATTTGTTGATTTACATATATAGTTTATATTACTACCATATCATCCCTTATTTGTAAATAGTTTTTATCTTTATATATTTACATTAATTTTTAAAATCAATCCTTCATTTCATCATCTTTTATCAGTTTTTTGCGCACAATATGACCTATTTATGTGTCGACGTGCCGTAAACCACCATTCATTCAAGTATAATACTGAGCGCACGGAAAGTCTAGTAGAGAGTCGAGAGTCTAGAGAGGGTGGTAACAGAGTGGAGAGTCAGTCGATCTTGTAAGATGGATCCCCGCAGTCTAAGACAGAATGTGGGATAATTTAAACTATACTATGGAAGCCAGTTTTTTTTTGTCCCTGGTTTTCTTAAAATGTTTTTGTACTGCATCTATCATTATTCCCCCACTGGAAAGGGGATAGATTTGGGCATACCCATGTGGAGGAATACAACAACTGACTGTCAACTTCATATATAGATCCATAGGAGCGTCATTTGTATTTTCAGGTATCAATATCCCCATATTTGTAATGAGTTATATATATGTATTCCCTACCGCAGGGAGTTCCTTTTTTCTAATCCTTGGGTATGTCTACCACGTCACTCTCACGATCCGACTCTTGATGATTTGAAACTATAGGTTTTAGTCTTGTTTTAGATTTCCTGAAAGAAATCAGACTATATAAATCATTATAATATGTTCTTATATATATATATACTTATACCCGTTGACGGGCATTTGTTGATGTACATATATAGTTTATATTACTACCATATCGTCTCTTATTTGTAAATAGTTTGATCTTTTATATATTTACATTATTTTTTAATTACTACTTCATTTCGTCATCTTTCATCAGTTTTTGCGCACAATATGACCTTTTGTGACAAAAATGCCGTAAAAACATTCATTCATTCATTTCAAACTTAATATACACATAACAACTGATGAACTTATGTCCCTGTACATCACCCATCATTTATTTTAGAATTTTGGTCCATGTTTACATCATGTATTTATGTGTAATACATAATCCAAATGTGTAATCATAATAAGTATTGCCATGACGCATACACCTAAAAAATACTTTTGTTAAAAAAAAACTTGTTAAACCGCACATTTCCTTTATCTAGAATCCTTTGGACTATGTGTCGTCTGTGCAATATATGTATATATCAGAACATGTTAATACTATTTAAGTTGCAGTTACTTTGAGGAAGGCTTATACTTCCAGTTCGGCATGTGTCTCAACTTCTCAGGCTTGCTGAACACATATGTGCAATGCCATGAACATTGCTTAGTACTTAATTTCATCAATATATCATAACAATCCCTTATTCATATTATAATATTATTTAAATCATGTAGAAAGGTTGTAAATTACTGATTCTTACAAGTTTACACATATATTGTAAAAAATATTAACTAAACTAAATGCATAAAAATGTGTCAATAGTGGGTGGGGTAAATTGACTTCTAATTTGAAGAAAAATAGAGATTTTAAACTGAATTCAGTGCTAAAAAAGAGCTTATTTAAGCTTTATGTAACTCAATAAATTGAAAACTTAAGTGCATCTTTAAAAAGGACATCAATAATTATTCACACAAGCATGACATTCAAAAAATGAACAACAAAAACTTATATGAAAGCGCTACAATGATAACCTATTAATGTTCGATTTTTTTTTATATAAGCTACCTGTTCCAGATTGCTATCATGGGAAAATGTAATCTATAGACATTGCTCTTTTCAAAAAGTGATGGTAAAATTTGTCCATTGAGTTGTTAACAATATCGAAAAATTTGGGTCCTGGCTCAAGGCCTAATAAAGGTATATATAGAGAAAAACACCGAAGATATGAGTAACATGAAGAAGGATAAAAATATCGGACAGGGAACATGAGTTTACATTTCAAAGCCACCCTAAACATGCTAAATCAATTATTTTGTTCATAACTTGCCATAAGATAAAATGTTGTGCAATTTAAATTATGTTTAAAGGGACACATGTCAATCTTGAAGTGTTGCAATAAGCGTCTCCATTTATATATCCAGTATCATTTTGACTTTAAACCTGCTTGCGTATCATTAAATAAAATTTCGAGCTTTCACCTTTTCGTCCGTACTCTAGCATAAGTATTCATATATTATTGTTGCAATATTATCAAAAGTTAAAATCAGCAAAAATGATTTGCTTTATACTATATTCGTAATTAATATTAATGATTGAACAATTTATGAAAGAGATGCAGAAAAACTAGCGGGATGCCGTGAGTTTTTAAAAATCAATCTTCACAAGTTTGAAAACGCACAACAAACGGGAAAATGTTTTTGCAAACAAACGCTAAAAACGTGTTTGAAACGAGCATTTTACGGAACAATTGGTAATAAAACGATTCTATAACTGTACAAAGTGGGCCATGAGCTTTTAATTTGATGTAGGGCCTTTAAATTCCTAAGTGCTGAGAGTCTTCTGGAAACCTTATATTTTTCGGAATAAACAGAAATGTCGCCCAGTAATTGACACATGCCCTCAAAAAGGTTTACTTACAGAACGGACATATGTTTCCAGTCGCCAAGCTACTTTTAGCAGACCGCAGACCAGCGCCGAAAACTGATTCTCTATGTTCTCTTTATCCCCAAAATGTCTCCCCAAACTCAGAGGAATTGGTCAGAGTGAACCATTTTACATTGTATTTTTAAGAAAAATCACGTGGAGCATTTTCCCAGACATCCCTGTAACACTACATCCTTGCCATTGTACTTAACCTAATAACAGTTTATAAATGTAACACAATTAGAGTTAAAATACACTCCTCTTATAACTGATCATTCTATGGGAGTTTCCTAATACTGTCCGTTAGTTGTTGGTTAATCATCTGAACACCTGTTATTGTTTACTTGCTCTAAACTAAACTATGAATTCTGTGAGTTAAGAAGTATTGCCATATTAGGGGAGACCATTCGCCGAAAGGTCTTGTGGGTAATTTATGCATACAATGAGGTAATCACCATGGCGTTAACCCTGTAGCTACACAGGTCGATGTCCATATGTGAGGCATGACTAACTGTCGAAAAGAAGTATGGGTAATCTTCAAGTATAAAAAGCGGGTTATTCTAAGACTGTGATGTCTAGTTCCCCAGTCGTGAAGCCTAATACTTCCTCGGTTGGAAGGCCTAGTGCTGCTCTAACTAAGGAAGTTGGAAAGCCTAGTGCTTCTCCAACTAGGTAGCACAAGGACCAGCCAAAGGTGTCTAACGGCCCTATTGAGCTGCATAACAAATTCGAACAGCTCATGGACATTTCAGAGCCAGCAGCTGCACTGCCACTGAAAAGTTAGTTCAGGTGCCACTTCAGCTGACTTCTTCCAGGGAGGAGGATTCATCAGTGGAGATGTCGCTGCTTGAGTCTCCTAAGACCTCTTCTAAATCTAAGGCCAAAAATAAAAGTAAAATTAGAAGTAGCCTTAGCGCTAAATAATGGGTAAAACTAATAAGATCATTCAATGGAACTGTCGCGGTTTGAAACCAAATTATGATGAAATCAGCTTAATTTTAAATGACCACAACCCTATTGCCTTTTGTCTTCAAGAAACAGTCTTGAAGACAAGTGATAAGGTATCTTTTTATCATATTTGTGATACCGGGGACAAGGCGACTGGTGGAGTTTCGATAATCGTTAATCGAAACATTCCTCACAGACCTGTTGCGTTGAAAACAAATTTGCAAGCTATTGCGGTCTGTGTTACTAGGCACAGAGTCATAACAATATGTTCCTTATATTTACCACCTAGTTCTTCACTAGACCCTAAAGATCTAAATCACCTAGTTGCACAATTGCCATCACCTTTTATACTCTTGGGCGATTTTAATGCACACAACTACATCTGGGGTTGTAAAGATATAAACGATAAAGGCAAGAAAATTGAGGATTTCTTAGCCAAAAACAATTTGTGTCTTTTCAATAATAAGTCACATTACTTATTTACATCCTGCTACAGACTCTCATTCTTCCATTGATTTAACAATATGCGATCCAACGCTTTTGATGGATTTTTCGTGGAGTGTTGGAGACGACCTCTGTGGAAGTGACCACTTCCCCATATTTCTTGAAAATATCGGCCCTCCACTTCTCGAAAAAACGCAACGATGGAAAATTCGCAAGGCTGATTGGACTACGTTTCAATCTCTTTGCGAGGAACAATTAAAGCCTTCCGTTTTCGAGGATGTCGAAGATGCAACTGCTCTTTTTACCAAAACTCTTCACGATATAGCTGATCAAACTATTCCAAAAACCTCGGCAAATCCTAAACGCCCACATAAAACATGGTACGACGATGACTGCAAAAAGGCAGTCAACGATCGTAAAGCTGCATTAAATAATTTTAACTTGCGGCCAACTCAAACAAATTTAGATAACTTTAGAGTTTTTCGTGCGAATGAATGAATGAATGAATGGTGTTTTACGGCATGCCGACACATAAATAGGTCATATTGTGCGCAAAAAAATGATGAAAAATGAAGAATTAGTTAAAAATTAATGTAAATATATAAAGATAAAATTATTAAAAGAAAAGTGATGATAAGGTGTAATATAAACTATGTATGTAAATCAACAAATGCCCGTCAACGGGTATATAAAAAAGTAAATATATATAAGAACACATTATAATGATTTATATAGTCTGATCTCTTTAAGAAAATCTAAAACAAGAGTAAAATCT